>WUQG02083155.1:0-26810 GCA_011317285.2 Androctonus mauritanicus | reverse complement strand
GTTCAAATTAAAAAGTATTTCAAATGTAGTGAAAAGCAGTTAAGCAATGCAATATATAGAAATATTTATAGAAAGTGGAATCCCATTTCCTCCCTTGATTGTGCTTAAATTTTCAGAGGATCTCAAGTAATCAAAAAAATATCTACTTCCAAAAATTTCATCAATATCGGTTGAACGATGCGACCTGTAGAGATGTCTGCGGACGAAGAGAAAAAGAAGAAAAACGATGCATTTTTGTCGGTTTTTGCAATTTTTAAATTGCTCTAGTTCTTTTATTAATTGGATTTGAAACTTAAAATTTGGAAGTCGTGTCCTATTGAATACTTTTCTCGAATATGATTGTCAGATTAATAATATTTAGCTTAGGATCAAAATTAAATTTTGGCTGTAATGGCTCTAGTAATAAAAGTCAGTCAGTGACTACTGTACTTGGATTAGAATCCCTGCCGTATCTCTTGATATATATATGGAGGGAGCCAAGCCAAGTATATATATATATATATATATGTGTGTGTGTGTGTGTGTGTGTGTGTGTGTGTGTGTGTGTATATATATATATATATATATATACAACAAGTCAATATTTGATAGATAGTAAACTATATGGAATTTTAAACTACCAAAACGCACATGCTTATGATGGAATAAGTGAAGAATAGCAATAAACAGGATAAGCTATTTTGAAGATTTTACACCAGAAGTATATATCGGGAGTTAGTTATAAGACGATCACTGACTGACCACATCCATGGTGGCGTTATCCCAATGTGATGAAGGATGAAGATTAATGATTAGTCCAGAATTTTGTTAGAAAGTCTAAAGGTACGGGATAGAAATCGAAAAAGCAGAAAGACAAATAAAATACATCTTTATTTATATTTCAGCTTTTTTGATTTCTATTCTATCTTCCTGATAAGATAAAATCCCGGATCCTTCAAGTTTAAAATTTTTATATTAACTATTGTAAAAAGCGCCCAGTTGCCATTCAAGTGTTAAGCCAATGCTTTACTGTATGATAAAACATTATCTTATCACTTGAATGATTTGGAAATACGGGATTCGGGTCCCATATTTCCAGATTTTTTAGGAGGAGATCTCGCCCAGTTTGTTAAATCCCATCCTTCATTTGACGGCCAACGTCACAATGGGTGTACACGTCCATTAGGTTGTGTGATGGGCATTGTAATGTCTCCGTTCTCCAGTTTGAAAGCTATATAAAACAACAAAGAAGGAAATAGTATCCATTTTATATTGATTTTATGGAATTCTATTGGTAATAAATCTATTTAAAGCATCCAAACTTTATATAGGTTCTCATCAATCTGTGATCTGCTCAGTCAAAATTATTTCATTTAATGCAACTCCATTGTTCAGTTTAAAAACTTTTTCAAATACCATTTCTATTTATTAATGATTATTAAATAGCATGGCCATACTACGTCCTATTTCTTTAATAGGTTTTATGCCGTTTTCCATTCTGTTGAATACTAAGTGGTAGGGCTCTTTCAAAACTCATCACGGGTTACTACCTATTGGGGGATATTTTCTTTAATTTTGATTTTTTTTATTAGGCTGTTTTCCAACGTAAATGATAAGATATTCCAATGTCATCATTGCTATCTATACTCGTAGTGAGGCCAGCTGTCAGACGATAGATTTCAATGAGTTGACCTGAATTGAATTCGGATCCCCATGAATGGGATAAACCTCTCTACTACAGATTGTCCATCTCTTCGGAGAAATCGATAGGCCAAATCCATATTCTTATATAAATTTTGAAATATGAGCCGAAATTTGATCTGAAGCCTTTAAATAGAAAACCAAAACGTTTACACGTACCAATCCAGTCTACGTCTAAAATCAATTAAAAGTGAAATCATTTTAAGTTTTCAATATTATCGCCTGAAAGGCAATGTGGAAGTGTGTTAAAATTTCACCTACAAACGATAAATCTAGATTCTATATCTACAGATTTTTCAGAAGTGGTATATAAATTCAGTCTGCTGACTCCCTTCTTTCAGCTGTTATCAGACACGATTAGAGATATGGAATATTACTGAAAAATTATATCACCATTTAGAACCTTTTACTTGAAATAGGGCATAAAACGAAAATAAGACATATTATAGAAATATGGTTATGGAAATGGGGAAAATATATTCACAATATGTTCTTGAATATATAATCACTAAATATTATAAGTTAATTAGCTTAAATAAAAATGAGCCATTTTTATATAAAATGCTAAATTGAAATATTTCAATTTTTAAAGTTTAACAACATTTATGAGGATTCACAATGCATTACAGTATTTTAAAATAATTTTCTAATATAATATGAAAATATCAACTTAATTGGTTTGGCCATACCATAGCGTTTCTTTCATCTAATTATCTCTAATTAGGTCTAGGTAAAGATAAAACTTGCTTTCTAATCATCTACTTTTGCATTTTAAAGCTATACTTCCATTGAAAAAATCAAACGTTCAGAAAAAACACTTTTGGAATCAGCATTAAATTTACTGGCTAGTCATATGATAAAACTTTTACTAACAACATCGACTACCTGGATTTGATTTTGTTTCTGTTTTTTCCTTTTAACAAGAATGATTTGGTATTTATCTCGCATAATTCTGTCGTTTAGTAATCTATCAAAAAGCGACGTAGAATGAGAGAGAGGTAAATCGTTATTAAAATGTTTAAAATGATGTGATGCTCATGTGACATTATTATTTGCAAAATCCTGTAAATCTGTTATAACTCAGTTATCTGTTTGGGTTGACAGGTTGACTATTTAATGAGGAACCATTTTAGTGAGTTTCCATTTGAAAGTCTGGAGTCAATTCAGAGTTTCGGACCTGTAAACTTTTCAGAGATTATCCGGGTCTGGCACTTGATCCCCATCATTACTATGTGGATTGACTCTATCACAGATCTAGGATTCTTTATCTCATCATAGATCTAGACAGATCTATGATGGGATCCTAATTGGCTTGCCACCACATATCTTTCTTGCATATTCAATGATCTGAAACCTTCAAAATAAAACAATATAATTAAGTCCAGCTCGATCTTTTTCTTTGTTGTTTTATGATCGGAGGTTATTAAACAGTGTGACATTTTTTTGCATATTTTGTGCTCCTTTCGAATCAGGGAGATTATTAAGGGGCGGGGCCAGTTCCAAACACGGGCTGCACCCACACCCGTGGAGGGGGGCCGGATGGTGAAGGACGGGGATCGCGGGGCCGGGCCCAGCACTCCGAAAAAACTTTTCAGGAGTTACCAGACCCGGGACGCGAACCCGGGCCCTCCTGCGTGGTACGCCGACAGCATTACCACTCGGCCATCCGGCCGCCGCAATGTGACATGTTAATGTTCATCTCAGGCCGCCAAATCAGTGATAGAATCAGTCATCAGGTGAAGAGTGAGATTCAATGGACTAGGCCCTTCTGAAAAAAGTTTTTTGGAGATATGGTACCAGAGAGTTGAACACAATGCTTCAGGGTTGAAATATTGCGCACTCCATCACAGTCATTCGGCCGACTCAATGAAATAGAAAGATATTCTTAATCATTGGTTTACGCTGCTTTATGTAGGAAGTTAGTAAATGATGAGTTACTCCAATACCATCAAGAATTGTTCACTATTAGGTTGGCAATGGAATGATGTTGACGAATGATATGGACTTAGCCAGGTCCTGGAATCGATCCCGCCTTCCAGGTAAAAATCTATCCTGCAGTCAGATAATCTTGCATTAACTATTACACTGATGGCTGCATAGTAAAAGAGGAGTACAACAGAAAATACAGAAATTAGTTTTATACGTGTTTATTAATACATTTATAATATCATTAGAATTTATATCTAATAAAAATTGGTAGCATTTTTTAAAATCCGCAAGAATAAATTGAAAAACATCACGCTAATTAATATTTTTCGAAGAAGTAACTGTTGATCCATTCAAAATTGCTAATCTGATTAACATAGTTTCAAATCTTTCCTGATTATTTCAGAACAACAAAACAAAATTCATTAAAAATCTAGAATTTTAAATTAAGTTTAAATTATTTATTAACTCTTAATTAAATGATAAAATAAAATTTAATGTTAATGATAACGTAAGATCTAACAGAAACACGATGAATATTCACTATGTTTCTGTTAGATTACAGTATGTTTCTTCAATACTTTTAGCATCGAACATGTTTACTACAGGAAATAAATCTATCTTTAAAATATAATTATAAATGTTTAATTTTATCATTTATAAAGGTAAACAATGTTACAGAATAAGGTTGATACAAAGACAAGATTTGACCTGAAAGATGAAAAGAAGTCAATAGGTTAATCGTTTTTGTTACAACCCAAAAAATCTCTCTAACCTTTAATCCATTTTGATTATATTTAGTATTGCAATACTTATAGCTAATATGTACTTGTTGCCAAATTTTCGCAGTCTTAGCTTTCTTTTCTGAGGGCCACTTCGCATAGCACAAATATTCTGTTATTATTATGTAGATATTCAGCAATAATTCAGATTTATAGCACTGCTTCCAGTGACCTATAAACTAAACAGCGGAAACTGTAAAGTCCCTTATTAACTGAAGGAAATTTGAAACGAGAATATTCTAAAATTTCAAAGTATTAATGAAAATTTTAATGTTTTGAAATGTGGCATATTTCTTAATTATCTCAAGTAAAAATAATATGTTAACCAATTGATATATTTATCTGAAAGGAATATCTCTAAATATTTATTTTAAACAATGAATTTCATTTCATATATAATAAATGATAAAAATTATTCTTGGATAAAAACATTCAATTTCTTAAAATTAAGTCTGAAATTGGACTTTTAAACGATGCTCAACTCCTAAACAAAGTCCGAAGTATAAGAAGAAATACGAAACCTGTCAAACGAATCACAATGAGAAGAAATCTTTGTCTGTTAAAAAAAAAAAAGTTATTTTTACTTTATCTGATTTTTATTTTCCTGAAGTATTTCTTCGTATGCTTTAAATAAAATACTCAATATCAGTATAGTTATCTATGATTTTAGAGGCAACACTTGAATGATTATAGAAAACGCTTCCGGATGAATTCCGAAAAATATGAACGTGGCGTAAAGTTTTCTTTCTAATTATGGAAATTTAGCAAGGTGCAATCTTCCTTGAAGGTAATTTTAGTTTCGTCATTAGTAATTGTTATCTACCCCGAGACCTAAATTCTTGACATTTCTTTTGTTATTTAGTTTTAAGAGAATTTCATACATAAAAAAAGTTGGTAAGTTTGAAGGTATAATTTCTTTTCATAATTAAATTTTGAATAAAATAAGCTAAATATAATTCTTGATGATAATTTAATTTTCTATTAAGAATGTACGATAAAAAGATTTGATTCAGGAATTCTTTTCATATGCAAATTTCGACACGATGTTTCGAAGAAGATGATTGTTCTTTGATAAAGACACGATCTTTATAATTCTAATTAAAATCTAGGAATACTGTATTATGTTTTTATTGAATTCTCGATAGTGATTCAGTGTAGTAACGATTTCAATAATCTCATCAAAACGCTGAGTGTCACTGGCCTTACAACTTCGTGCAACATGTCATGCTCCGATGAGGTGGGCGGCGGTCATGTTCACTTTCGCCTCACCTCGCATCACGCACTATCGTCACCCAGACCGTAACTAATAGGATTTTCTTCTGACTCGAATTTTTTTTTTCATTTTTATGTTTTTACTTTTTAAAGTAAAGCGCTCAGAAAGATTTTTTCCTATTGAAAAGAGTTTTTATTTACCTTCCAGTTTTTCCGTTTATAATATGAATTATGGCTATTATACATTCATATTTTAATATTTATTATTGGAAAAGTATTATTTTGATATATAATTTTATAATTTATACATATTCTGTTATAAATATTGTCGTACAGCGCTTAAAAATAAAATTGAGAGCGCATTTTGACATCGTGCCAACTTCGATTTCAGTTATATAATAATAATGCGAAGATGTTTCATAAAAGAATAGAGATTTTTCTACTAGATAATAAGGAATTCTATTCCATCACGTTTTTATCGCTGGAGCTACTCAATTTAATTGATATTACACAATATTTTCTTTCTTACACCTGTAGCTGAATATCTCAACTTACGTAAAAATATTTTAAATTTATTGTAAAAATATCACAAACTTTTAATTATTCTCGAATTCTTCTATGTAACCATCCCAATTTTTCTTCGCTATTTTTTGGAATTCTGTACTAGATAAATAAGTTAGGTATGGCTTAAATACAATACTAGCATTTAAACCGAGAATAAATGTTGTTATATTTATTGTTTCATGTTTAATATATTAAGATAGTTAGTTATTATTATTCTTTTATATCTTTTATAAATTATTTTAAAGAGTTTAAATTTTTTTCTTTTTTAAAGAAATTAAAATATATATGAAATGAAATTTTATCAGATATGGTTTGATAATCTTTGATAAATTATTTATTCTGTTTTATTGCTTGACATTCGTTTTGTTAGCTCTTTCTTAAACGGATTTACAAAATGCAAATCAATTGATTATTGTTTAACGAATGATAGATTAAATGGAAGAAATGAAAATTTTGAATTTTAGATATTTTGATTAGTTACAACGAATCTTCTATAGGTTTGCTAAATATCAGCTTTCTACTTTTTCTGAAAAATATCTATACTGTACATAAAATTTATGTTATCAGTACGTCTTTGAAGACGATGTAATTTATCTGTATAATAATGTACTTATTTTGCAATAGGATACTTAAATATGACCTTATAGACCTGTTTTTATATAAGGAAAATACGATTATTTTCTATACGAGAGTTTATTATACTTTTAATGCGTCTACAACAAAAAGATTATTCGAAATATTTAAGTTTTGTTCATATTAAACGACTAATTTTTGTTTGGCAAAATAATCTTGTTCTTTATAATATATTGTACTTTGTCATTGTTTATACGGTATATTAGAATCCATCGTAAATAATATATTTCTATATATAAACTTGCAATTTTGAAAAAAGTATTGAATTTTCACTCTTATAACTAAATTCTCTATGATTAGCTGAAAATCTTTGAATAAAAATCTATGATGAAAAAAGATAAATTAATAGATTTTTTTTTATTAAATATAGGGTAATAATATATGAAGTGTAATGTTGATGATAAAATCAATGCAGCCTACATAGCAAATATAATCAACTGTAAAAATGATTTTCAGTTGTTGATAATTAAATGATACCTGGCAGAATCAGTAATTTTTTTCTAATTTATTAACCCGACAACTGAATCGTTCTTCTTTGAAACGTTTACGTTTGAAAAATACTCAGAATGATTGGAAATTTCGATTTCTGGAAACTAAACAAACATAGTTGAAAGGTTACGGTTGATGTATTCGAGGAAAACAAAGATGGTGAGGCACGTGCAATTAGATCACGTGTCAATGACATAAGAGTCGAAGCATTCATTCAGGTATGGTGCTAGTGACATGAATTCAAAAAACTATATAGTAAAATCATCTATAGTCAGTCAGTTCTGATCATAATATAATTCCTGATAACGATACACTATGAGAACTAGTGAAAACAGACTTTTTTTAGAAAGTCTGTTTTCTAATAATAAGTGTTATTATTAGAAAACAGACTTAATAATAAGTGTTGTTAGAACACTGTTGTTCTAATATATTAACGAAATTTATTTAATTGGAAAGACAATATTAAATTCTTTATTCTTCTTTGCAGTCAATAAATTCAAGGGTAATAATAATAATGAATATGTATAAAGCAGTAGTAGATAACGATTTAATTAGCGTAGAGTTTGAATCGACGTTCCATCTCAATATTCTTGAATTTGTTCTTTAATTAAATCTACTAAAAGTTTCAATAAGATGCTAACCAAATCTCATAATCAATAAAAATAATTCATCTCGACATAAGTAATTAGTTACTCGCATTAATAATTATCTCAAGTTTTACAGCTTTTGTCTTTTCACTACAGTAGCGTAGATTTTATCTGACAGAGTGAGGTTTTCCCCGAGTCCTGCTTATTACATCTCTATTACTCAGTATTTCTTTAATAAAATTAACTTAATAAAATAATTTTTAATCAAATTCTCATGCTCAACCTATATCAGTTCATGCTGTCTTATAGCCGTATGACGAGCTCACTAAACAGGATAAAGTAGCCTATACTTTATTAGATAGCATGAATACGTAGCTGATCTATTAGACAATAAATATTTTAATAAACATTTTTCTAATATTTATGAAAATTTTTCTGTGATAAAATTTTTGAACTTTGCCTCAGATCTTTTTTTTCATTCTGATGTATTGATATTCTGATATATTGGAAAAAGGAAAATATCCAGAATGAATTTTAATTCTCTGAATAATAATCAGCCTACAAATATGATCCCTTGAAAATTAATAAAAAACTTACATAACTACTTTTGTAAATAGGTTCAAACCTAACCACAGAATTAAAGGTTTCATTGGGTTTTTTCTCTTTTGGTGAAACAAGAAATCTTTCATTTCCTGAATGCTATTTTGGCATGTAATTTCGTATGCGAAATTACATGCCAAAATAGCATGTAATTTCGCATACGAAATTACACTTACGAAAAGAAAAAATAAAAATTATTGCCTTTTATTGTTATTATTATTATTATTATGGCTAATTTCTTCTCGAATTGATGTTCGTCTATTTCTTAACTCTATAAGTAAAGCTTGAAAATTTTAAATATTCAAGTATATTAGATTTATATGACAAAATTTTTGACTTATTTTTTAAATAGCATTTTGTCTTGGTTTTAAATTCTTATAATTTGATGTGATTCTTACTTTTACAACTTTAGATTTATTTATCTTTTTAAAAATATGTAATTTTATGATGTGAAACCATAATCATATGATGTGTAACCATATTATATCTATTGAAGTAACAATAAATGTAGAAAATTATAACATTAGAAAAATAAATGCAATCACATTTTATTATATTAAGAATAAAGGAAAATGATTCCTATATTCGACGCGAATAAATAAAATCAGTGTGTCATTTTTTACCATTTATGAAGAAATCAAAAGCTACTGTTCGTAATTGGATAAAACCAATTCTTACGATCTGCCATCATATCTTGAATTCAATCTTTATTTTTATCACCGCATTTTAAAATTTCCCTAAAATATATGTTTATAAAACTCTACTATTCAGAAACTTGAAAAAATAATCTCAGGAATAAAAATAGCGAAAAATATAGATGATATATCTATATTTATAATTTAATCTATAATTACTGTATAAATATTAAATTATAATTATTAAATAATGCATTAATAATCTAGTATTATTTTTTATAATTATGTACATTTAAATGTTTAAAATTGATATGACGGATAAATAATGAGGACACATTACGAAAACTGTCGTTAAAAAAAGCGATTGAACGCATTTTAATGATGTCACGAATAGTAAAACCTTTCATCTATGATGTCATTCGATAGAAGTTTTGTAATTTAAAAATATTAGAATCACAAAGTAGAATGAAAATATGTAGTTCAGTATTTTTAAGATTATAAACCGTAAGTAGAACTTTAAAAAACATATAAATTATATTTTTTAATAAGAGCGTTATACTCACTGGAAAAATATACGTTAATGATATTCTAATTATATTATGCTTTGTTAATGATATTTATAATTATAATGTGGATTTTATCAAAAATATTATGAATGATTGTTTTAGATTTATAATTCGTGGTTACAAGTTAAATTTGAATGCTAAACAAAATATGTCTTAATAAGAGATAATTATAGTTTAATGGTAATAATAAATATTAACTAGATTACAAAAGAGCGTATGCAAAATAGTTTAAACTATAAATAGCAAGGACCTATAGACACTATGAACTACTTAGTCTTGAAAGTTAATAATATACATATATTTTATGTAAATATACTTTAATTTAGATCACTATCAGAAAGTTAATAATAAATAATTAAAATATTATTTCAGAAACTGACTGACTAAAAGTTTAAAAATAATAAATTTATATAGTGTAATTACAATTGGCAAATTAGTTGAATTTTTAATTTAACAAATTTACTATTTAATCATTAATCATAGATGAGACTTCAATCCGAGATTTAAAATTGTTTTTGAACGGAATTAAATTCTCATTGATAAATACTCTGATTTTTTTTTTTTTTTATACTTCTGGATAAAAATAAAATGAGAAAACTTCCTTGTTTAGGCATTGATTCGGTTCTTATCTCTATATGCAAAACAAAAAAAAAATATCATATCTGAAAAATCTGAATCACGCTCTCTATATAGGAATTAAATGTTGATATAATCAGAAAATCAAAACAGGCAGGCAGAAATCGTGACAGTAGTATCTAACAGAAAAATCTCAACTTTCTAGAAAAGAATGCTTGGTCCGAGTTTAATGTCAGTAAATATATATTTTTACTATTAAATTATATTAGTAGTATTTTTTTTCTTTAATTATTAATCGAACGTCACGAATAGGAAGCATCATTTCAGTTTGAAGAATAAGATCAGTTTTTATTATTTTAATATATTCTTAATCAATATAATATATAATAAATAGAGCAAGTTTGCAAATCATTGTTTCAACACTTCATTTTTAGATTATCTTTCCAAAGAATATCTGTATCAAGGCCTTTATCATATGCATCTCCGACAATAACGAAGTCAATATTAATCGTAACGTGACGTGACCCGAAACCACAAAGACAACCTACTGATTAATTAAAATGAGTTCATAGTTTTTCCTATGTAGATAATTAAATTTTTGACAGCCTGCATTTCTAAATCAAATTCAGTAAGAAACTTTGCAGTAGACATAATTAAAATTGCGGCTTTTCTTTCCCTAAAAAATATCATAATAAAAACTCTAATAATAGTGTAAACACTTATTTGAAGCTAATTAATTTTTCTTTTGTGCATACTTTTACCTGCAGCTTGCAAACTAAGCAACGTAAACAACAAATATGCTACAGTCATATAATTATTATAAATAGTTACATTTTTTTTATTCTCTGGAACACACAATTCAACAATTCACATTCTACAATTACTTTCTTCAAATTGTTGCCGATTTTTTTAACGATTTTCTGTTGTTAAGATAAAAAACATTTAATGAGAAATAGAAAAATTTTTTCTTGAACAAACTATTTTTCTAATCATTCAAAAAAAATAAGTTTATATTATTTATGTCGGTTTATAAATATTATTTTATGTTATATTTATTATGAATTTTATTTAATTTGTAAAGAAATAGCCTAGAGTTAAGCAATAATAGAATATTAGAGCTGCTTCCCCGGGAGCAGATCAACTTCGTCACAGTCGGGAATTTCGAGCATGTTCAATAGATGTGCCATGAAAAAAAAACTTTTCTTCTTTAAATCAATGGGTTTCCATGTCACTCATCTCCTCGCTTCTGTGATTTTAGAGTCCCGTTTGACTCATTGTTAGTTTTTTTCTATTAGCAAAAACATTTTCGAATTGTTGTTTTCTAAAACAAAAGCAATACTTTTTAAACTTTTTGTAGAAAGTAATTTTGAATGCTATAAATGTCACATATTCATGTTACTAAATTTCAAAAATTTTAATTTTCTATAATTATTTATGCATAAAAAAAGATAAACATAAAAGATAAATGAGTACTTTTGTTTATGAATTGTATTTCTGTATAGAATATGGCTGGTTTGTACATCAAATATACAGTATTTTTAACATTCTATAATTATTTGAAAATTGAAACCTATGCTATACATAAATTGTTTTAGCGATTGAAAGGAAGCTTACTTTTAGATTCAGAAACAAATCTGATGATGCCATTCGTCGGAGTGTTTGAGGAACCAAAGTCGCCTAATTAACCTTACTGATTTAATGATCTATTTCTCCGAAAAAATTCTTTTAGCTTCTATAACTTGATAATCAGTAATATTTTTCATCATTTTTATATATAGTTTATCTTTTTTTGTATATGTATAAAATAATAATAATAAAAAATAGAATAAATTACATATAATTTATATGTATAATTATTTTTATTAATCTTAAATGCAAAAGATTATATATTAGACAAAAATTTATATCGAAACATGTCATTTGTTTATTAAATTTTGAACCAAATATATATATATATATATATATATATATTTTATTCATATTTTTGTTTAAATTATTTATTACAATCATAAAAAAAGGAAGGTGATTTTCACCATCGCTACAAGAAAAGCTATAAGCAAAGCATTAACAATATATAATATTTTATCTAAACAAAAATTTTCATTTAAAAAAAAAGAATTAGAATTCTTAAAATTTTTTATTTTTCCAGATTTTTTTCCATTGGACATCATTTGGAGGAGTCACTTTCACTATACTTAGGAAACCAGTTCCTCCTGTTGCTCTGTGACGTCAAGTTTCGGGCTTTATATGCGCACGTGGCTTTCGGCCTCGACACTTTCATTTAATAGGTTTTCAAAGGAACAAGGTAAGTGAAATGAACCACAGTGCTTAAAAGACAATAGGACGATGTTTAGTGCTATACATTTATGCGAATTATAATGACCAAATTTGTGATGTATCATTGATAGCCGAATAATTCAATTCTTCATTTTTTGGATACGAATATTTTTATACTATAATAATCTCATCGTATATTGATTGCAAACAATATTCCAACATACATTAATAAGATTTTGCTCTCACTGAAATCTTTCTTATTCGATAATCCTTAGATTTATACTTTAATTTCTTATAATAAGGTAGCATCACTATTTAGACGTATCCTATATAATTCGACATATTAAAAAGGAAAATTATCAACTAAACTAGAATTAATAACGAACTGAACCATACTTTTAATCTAAAATTGAATCATAAACTAATTTAAAAAATTTATATACTGCAATAAATAATTTAATATTGGAGTAATTTTATAGTTATAGTTAATTGCAAATAAGTTTCGTAATTAATTTTTTTAAACGATTATTACAGTCAAGGTTGCATTGTAGGAAATTCGTATATTTATATCTCTAGGAATTTTCGTTTAATATAGCCTACAGTATAAAAAATTTATATTTAATGATGAAATAGACTGAACTTCTGATATATTCAATATAAACACCCATGTTTCAGTCATTTATTTATTTATTAAACACTAAAATTCTATATTAATGCCTGTTATATATTGCAATTATCCGAACTTAGTAATTTGTGAACTCTTAAAATAATATGTTTAAAATATATTTACAATAATTAATTAAGGATACATCTGAAAATATGATTCGCTATCAATTATTAAAGAGATGCACATAAGAGAACCTGAGATTGTTTATGTAAATTTATTGCGAAATCTTAAAATTTGAACGCAATTCGTCTGAAGAAAATGATTAATATCGATAATTTAAAATTATTTGACTTTGTAGACATTCAGAAAATTCTGAATGATTATTCACTAACAATAGCTGATGGTGAATACAAGTTTCTTAATTATCATCCAAGGATATCAACTATTCTTCATATTAAAAATAACATTATGTAAGAATGAAAACAACGTTCATCACGCGATGCTAAATAGTAATTTCTCTATTCCTCATGAAAATACATCGAATTTTGAAATAAAATTTGTTATTGATCAAACACCTAAAATTTTAAGACCTGCCTTATGTTTATATATAGCTGAATTTAGTAATTTGTAAACGCTTACAATGGTATGATCTAATATATTTACAAAATAAAAGCATCTATGTTGATTAGAAAATATAATTCATAATTATTATTGAAGAGATATACTTAATTTTCTTTCATTAAAAGTTTTAAAAGCTTTTTAATACGTATTAATCACAATGTTAACAGAAATAAATTGACAAAAAAATTTAGGAATAATAATAAAATTTAACATATTTTTATTTACTCAAATATTGCTTAAATATTTGATTAAAAGAGAAATATTCTAGCTAATATTGTATTATTTTTTTTTATTTTAGAAAAAAGTAAAAATTATTTTTATGAACTTTTAAAAAAGTTCAATGAAATACAATAATAATCAAATCACTAACTTGTAAGTAATCTAACTTTTCTGTTAGATTAGTTAGTGATTTGATTATTGAACTGATGAAAAGTCCAAAAAATTGTTTACTAATATTTTGTATTTTTTCTGTTAATAAAATTAAACAATTTGACTCAGCCAAGATGAACCGATATTGCCAAAATATTCTCGCATTAAAATATTCGTAAATCCATATAGGCCTACTGTATAGATGTTCAATATAAAATAAGTTCATATTGAAATGTATTAAATCAATTTAATTATTTTATATAAAAATTATCGTGAAAATATTTCAGCAGTAGTGTACATTTATTCATAAAATATAAATTTTGTTTTAATAAAATATTCTATGCTTGATTTTGGCATTACATTTTATAACTGAATTTTGTGTTTTTTTTTTTTTTTATTTTCTTTATCTGTTCTTACTATTTTATATAATAATCTAACATCAAATCTTCAGATTAACAATAATCAAAAATAAGTACAGCTCCAAATAGTGTATAAATGAAACGAAAGTTGTTATTTTCGTAGGATTTAAAAGTTTAAGAGATTTATATATTACTTGAAAAATATTTTATTTTAATTATAAACTCTTAGACTGCTTTTAAAAATTAGATTTCGAATATAATTGTAACATTAAGAAAATTATTAACATTAAAAAGTTATATAAGCTGCGGTTATTGGATATAAAGAAAAAGTAATCTTTAATTTGTTTCCGCAAAACAATATAATAGTTATCGTTTATATCTAAATCCTTTCAAATTCAGTTTATGCAAATAATAATCTTTGATGCTTTTCAATTCAGTCACAAGTAATATCCCGGAAAAAGTATAGAAAAATCTTAAAAGGTTGTTATAAGGAAAGCCATATCCCGGAAAACCAATTCTTTTGGCTGTCGTTCAATTTTCATACAACAGCCGAAAGCCTATTGTTCTTTTGACATTTAATTATTCGTTTGTTCTCAGCAAAGAGAAAAAGACTAAATGACTTAAAGCAAGCAGATCAATTAAATAGGTCAATAATCAGTGATTGAAGTTTGAAATTCCTCGATTTTTGTACTAATAGCGACAATTAAATAATACCAAAAATATTGTTTCCATACTTTTATTTCGTAATTACTCTGTTGTACTGGGAATACATTTTTATTTATTTGACTTGATTGATAGAAATTAATTTTTACAAATTTATGACTTTAGGAAAGCGAAATGCAAATAAACGAATCATGAAGTATTTGTTAGACTGCAGAGGTAAAAACATTTACATTATTTATAGATTTAAAACGTGTTATTTTTTAAGTTATTTTTTAGTATTTTTTCAGTTAAATATCAATTATATTAAAAAATAGTTTTGTTAAAATGCGTATTGAATATGTCATGGGAAGTAATCATAATTTTTTTTTCCTGCAGCAAAAAAAGCATGACCAATCGAATTTTTTCATATGTTCACTTATATTTTTTTGATATAAATACGTATTCCTGAGAGAAAAATTAAGTTCCTTTCTAATCATTAATATAAGGAAGAAAAGTTTAATTGTACAAAACACATTTAAATGAAAAAGAAAAAAAAAATCAGTCTGTATACTTAAAAAACCTGTTATATGCATCATATATGCCAACTTCAGTTAGCTATAGAATATTAATTATTGGCATTGAAATTTAATTGGATTTCCATATTTTAATAGCTATCTTTTCTTTTTTCCTTTTTTTTATATGATTATTATGAAAAGTGAAATTAAAATTTTATTTTATTAATTCTGGAACGTTTTCAAGGTTGAAATTAAAGATTTACAAGAAGAATATGAACACTTTAAAAAAGAAAAATTACAATGGAATTGGACAAAAGCATTTGTATAAACAAATCGTTAATTTCTCAGTCACACACCATTAGAAACTTCTGCCAAGAACTGAAAGTGAATTTCACTTTCAAGGAAAGTTTTTGATGTCCTTGTAGCTACCCTAGAGAGTAATAAGTTTATTTATGTACATTTAAAGTGACGTATATATGTGTTGTTTTATTCTGCATTTATATTGAATGTAAGTACAGAATGTATAATTACATTATGCATTCTACTTATATTCAATAATTTGTGTAAATTAAATCATTTTATTCGATATATTACATTGAATATAATAATTTAATTTATTATATTGATTCATTTGGCTAATAAACTTATTTCATTATTGAAGATGAGATTTCCAAGAGCATTATATGACTCATCAGGCGTTAATCTTTTTCCTCCCATCTCTCACTACTTCCCTTTTTTAGAAGGAACACCTTATCCTTTCTTCATATTAGTCATAGAAATCAGATTAGCTTTCAAAATTAAAACGATGCTTTTTAATTTATTAACAATGGAAAAAAAAATAAAAAATTATTAAAATTAAAATATGCGGATCGTTATTTGATGAGAAGATAATACGTAAATATAAGGAAAAATTATTCATTTCTTAAAGTTTTAGGGATACTTTTTGCCAATAAATCATTCTTCTGTTACGTAAATTCTGTTCGAAGACTTTGTTTTCCATAAGTGTCATTATAGAAAACAGTCTTTGAAGAGAATTTATGTAACAGAAGAATGATATAATGGCAAAAATTTATCTTCTCTTATTAAAGAAAGATATATAAACAAAATCGTTAGTATCTATTGTTGAATTATTATTAATTTTACAGTTGCAGTCACGAAAAAACAGTATTTTTCTTTGAGATAATTTAATAATTTTTCTTTAGTTGTTTTAAATATTTAATTAATTTATATAATGTTATCATTATAAGATATTTAATTAAGTTGATAGCTTTTGCTAACATGTTGTAGAACTTAACAATTTAATATTGTAAAGTAGAAAAAAATATTATATATGAACATAGTGGTAATATTATTACACGAGTATAATTTTAATATTTTTGAATATCGGACGAATTTAAACTATTAATATTATTTAAAAAACTGAACTGATAAGATCAAGAAATACTAAAATTTAAATTTATAATGTAAGAAATAAATCTAAAATAATTTTTACAGCATCCAAGATGAAGATATTTGGAATGATTTTTCTCTTCAAAATTATTCAAGCAACGGATCCCAAGTCTATCATGTATCCAGGTCAAGTAAATTTAGGACTGATAGCCCCTTTTCAGGATTTACAGGGCAAATCTAACGTAGAATTGGTCAGATCTGCCATGGCTTGCGTCTGGTCGGTCAGTGAGGTCAATAGCCGAAAAGAGGCCCGGGAACTGAACTTAGGTGAGTCAATGTCTGAGAGTTGAACGTCTTACGATGCAAACTAACCCCGGGCTACGATATTTCTTTGGAAATCCTGGGCGAGGTTCTCTTAAAGAAAATATCATTAAATGCGAAGAAAGGACACACATCTGATTTTAACTTTTGAACTGCAACTCGGAATTCATTTAAGATTTCGTGTAGATGATTCCGATGATAAAACGAGAATATATAGTATACATAACGTTCTGCTATAAATGGCATAAACAGTTTTTATTTTAGGATGATGGCATTTTTCGAATCCAACTGTAATTTTTTGTACGTCATTTTAATTTATAAATTAATTCCGCTATTATTAAATTAACCCTGGTATGCTATAATTTCGCGCTATAAAATATAATATTCGCTTAATTAATCGAGTACACTCGATTAATTAAGCGAATATTATATTTTATAGCGCGAAATTTGATATTTAAAATAACTCTCATTTTGGATTTTTTTAAAATTTATTTCCTTTAAAATGCTGTTCTAAGAATTATAATATAGATAAAATGATATTTTCAGTTTAGTTAATTTTTTAAACATATATTCTATTATTATTAAAATTTCATAATTATTTTAAAATTTTTATAAGCTTATCTTTTTTTTTTCATAAGTTTTTAATTTGCTAATAATAGCAATGATAATTTTCTACTTTGCTAATGAAAATACATTTCTGGCAAGATGAAAATCTACATCATAAAAAGACTATATTTTGCGTCGTGTATTACGAATCTTTAAAAAAATTTATGTGAAATCATCGTAATAAAGAACTCAAAATATCCAATAACAGGATTAAAAAATACATTCTAAGAATTTAAAAGCTTTAGTCATAATTGGACTTTTGTGTTTAATTATCTAACAACGAAGCAAGAAATAGGTCATCATAAAATATAATTCTTTGAATTTTTATAAATGTTAGCCATTTCTGCTTACTAAGAGAATGAATTTCAAATTTCAGCTACGATGCAAAAATGATCGAAGAACAACTATCAGAAATACATACAGATGCGATTTATAGAATATAGAGGTGGTTGTATAGGGCATTGGACTATATATTATAGGCGTATACTGTCTGATACCTATTAAAATAATTATTAAGCTGTAAATAACTCGTAATTTTTATATTATTATAAGATCAATAACACAATAATTACAGATTTAGATTAATATCTATAAGTACATATATTATGAATATGAAATACATTGGGGTGAAATGTAGCATAGATAACGCTGAAATTGTCGATATAGAGAGAGATTTTTATTTAATTATTATAATAATGGACAACTATATGTTGACTCGGTACAACACATTTTTTTTTAATTCAGAATCATTATCTCTTTATTCGATTGAAGAATATTTTAGGCCATTGATAAATTTTTGAATGTAGGTTTATCCGAAGTAAGTTAGAAAGCATGGCGGCCAAGAATGTTATGATTTATCATTTAAATTATTATTTTATTTTCTTAGATTCGATGTTCACGGCTACTTTTGATGTTCTATAAAATTTCTTATTTACTGTTTCGTCGAATATTTTAAAAATTCTAAAAAATAGAATAGTTTTAGAATAGAAGTTGCATTTTATGAAAAGTCTCTTTTCTCAATTTTTGGTTTAGTAGAGCTGTAGTTTATGCCAAGAAGAATGAAATTTGTTATGCATCATTTGTTGATATAGATTGTAGATGTATTGTAATATAAAATTTTTGTTAAGACATAAATCAACAGTATAAGTTCATGTTGAATATTTATCAATTTTTATGTTAATTTATTAGAAATTATAAAAATTATGATTATTCGACAAACTATATCGAATTAATTCACATCTGCTATTAATTTAATTATACATTGTGGATGACGTTCTCAATAGAAACGTTGTTTTTAAACTCTAAATCTGAATTTTATCCTTCCACTGTTTTGCTTGCTTCTTATGTATAAATTTTAGTAATTTTAATTAGTTATAAATTATGTGATTATTATTAAATCTAAATTCTCGTATTCCCTATCCTTCGTCAAAATATTTACACATATTTTCAATAAGAAATTGTGAAGACAAAATTCACTGTTTAATATAAACTCCAATTTTCCACTTTCATCTTTATTCATTTCATTTCCTCTGATTCACTTGGTTTCTCTACCGACAGTAGCCTACTGACTAAACATTATCATCACTATGTTTCTGAAATGTAAAATGACATCAACCTGCCATTCAACATTTGACACCCAAACAAGTGTTTATCCGTTTGAACTTGGCATAGATGACGCTGCTATACACATCACCTGTCTGAACCCCCTAGGCAAGGTCGCATTATTACAGCTGGAGAAAGATTACTTTGATTGCCCTTGCAGCTTATTGGTCTAGAAAGTTTCACATCTTTCTTCTTGGCATCCAGCCAGCGTTAGTTGTGGCTGCTTGTTGCATCCTATCAGGATTTTCGATTGACCTTTTACTGATTTAAATTCGACGCATTGTGCATAAACAAATGGACATCTCAAATAAGATGTGATTTATCATTACGTGCATTGTACTCGAAATGGCAGAGGCCAACTTCGCTTCCCACTGTAATCGCATTATTCTTCGCTACTTTCGTAGGATTAGTATCGCGTTACTGATTAGTCTCTTCATCCTTTGCACTAGTCATCATTTTTCCTTACTTATTTTAGTTTGTAGGGCATTCGTTCTGACTTACCACCAAGAGAGTTTTGGATTGATTCCATTATCAGTTTTCGTGCTTCATCTATTTATCATTACGATTGATCCCATTGAGACCTCCTCATTTAACAAGCTGTAGATGTTATCTTTTATCATCTGTTCGTAGTTTGTTCGACACTGTTTCAGCATTTTAATAAAATATTACATATAAAAGTATTTATATTATTAAATCAATACACACTTGGATTTATCAGAATTGTATAATTTTGATTCTTTATGCTGTCTAACTCCACTAAAATAGAATTTTTAAGTTATAAATTACTATGATTAATCATGGTCACGATAATCTTGTTTGACTGTAAATAAAAAAAAATCGTACATTAGGTAAATTTTATTTTTAAGAATCGGTGTCACGATCTTGGTAAATGGAATGCATTTAAACGAGAAAAATTCTGGCTTCTAGCCATAATTTGAGTCTAAACCAATGTTGATAGCTTTTCAACAACGATATTAATTCATTCTATATTCAAGGAGATATATTTTTCTTTATAACCTGAATTTGTTTATTCGTACTTGTCTTTCTCCATTTTTGTTCAACATCCGTCTTTAATGCTCACAAAAACATAAAAAATAATAATATAATTCAAATTTCCCAAAATAAATTATAACGATTAAATTTTGATATTATTATTAATTTTTATATTATTTGCTTAATTTGCTTTATTTAGATCACTACTTATTAATTATTTGTATTCAAAATTGTATTTTAAAGACATCGACAATTAATTTTACTTTATTATATCGATATGCAATTTTAAAAACGGTGAGATGGCCTTTATTAGAAACTGATGATTTATTTTCAGGAATACATTTATATGACACTTGCAACAGGCAGGATGTAGCTCAGAGGCAGGTGTTTCGACTGATGGAACATCTGGGACATGTTCAACCACATGGATGTGCCAATGATAGAGGCCCTCCTGTCGCAGGTAGAAAATGGAAACATTTTTTTTTAAATAAAAATTTCATGTCTGATTGTTAAACATTTTACAGGTGTAATAAGTTTGGGAAATTCTTCTGTTTGGGAAATTCCTGTAAAAATATTAGAAGCATTTGCTGTTCCTTTGATAACTACGGAAATTACATCTTCGCATATCTTCACCACTTCGTATTCCCCGTTTTTATTAGCTCGGGTGAGTTATAAACTTATATTTTAAAATGTTTAATTTATAAAGTTTGTAAAAAGTCAATAAATTATTTTATCTGAAATTATTGCAAAAATAATTAACTTTTATAATTAAAAATCGCTTTAAAAACATGCAGTAGATAAACTTATTGTTTTGGTTATATTTTTAATAACGTCATACTTTATATTTGCCTTATTAATTTTGATAACATTAATTACGAAAGATAAAGTATTATTTGCAACATCATTATTTAAATCGTAATCATAACTGTAAAAATGATTTTAAAAACTTTGATGTTATTTCTAACAATTACAAATTTAAACAGTTTGAACACAGTTTTTATATTGATTTTAAAGGTTCATTTCTGTTTTAATGATGATCAAGGTTGAATAGTTATGAAAGAGAGAACATATTAATATAATAGTTCCAACAGTTGTTAGAACTATAAATGCATTAAAAATGGTTTGAATAAATTATAGACTTAATTACACTGCAATCTTGATATGTAGTAATATACATAAACAAAATCAACGGAATAATATTTCAGAGTTAGATTGCATAATTTATTATTATTATTTTTTTAATACAATTATCATAATATAAGACTGGAATATAAAATGAGAACTTTAATTATTACGCCATTTGTTAGCCAGTAATTAGAATTCAATTCATTAAATTAAATATTTTCCACTCAGAAAGTTTAGGTAATTAAGTGTCAAAATATACAATATTTATAATTATTTACTTATAAAATGTAAATAAATAATTAATATATTATAATATTAATGGAAAGAATTATTTTGTGATCATATATTTAATATTAAAAATCAATTCATTCGTTTTATCAATAAAATAATAGAGATGATAACTAACTATTGCATATTTTTCATAGTGTTTAATCTCTTTATGTGAAAAAGCTGAATGGAATAAAATTGCAATCATTAATACCAATACATTTGAAGAATCATCAAAAATATTTAAAAATGAAGGATTTAAACGTAATATAAGTCTCGAAGTTTTTTCCTATGCCGATATTTCGTCGTTTATCAAGAATAATTCATTTCAGGTTAATATAATTCTTATATTAAAATTAATTTTATGTATAAACTGAACGAACTAGCTATATTATATTAAATAATTATTTTTCTTAAGCATAATTTTATATACTGTTAATGCAAAATTGTTTAATATGTTATTTATATAAAACTACTTTCTTTCAGATTTATGTCGTGATCGGAAATGATATAACTGCTGCAACAAAAATTATTCAGATTCTTCAAAAAGAGCAGAAGCCTGTAATTTTCTTATCTGACAAAATAACGAACGACAGTAGTCTCCACAAGTTATCCCAATCTGTAAATGAAAATATAATAGTTTTATCTCCCGAAATGCTTTCTGTTCCTGAATTTGAACATTTTTGGAATAAAGAATTGAATCAAAGTGCAAATTCGCAGCATCCATTAATCTCGAGATTATACAACACCAACGAAACATCAGAAAATATAAATATATCTTCTAGTATTTCTGAAGAAATTAAAATAGTTTGGACTTTATCAGAATGTTTAAAGAACATCCAGAAAAAGATATGTAATCAAGGCAGCGATTGTGTTTCGTTAATTAAACAGTCATTAAATTTTTATATTTTGGAAGAACTCAAAACAGTTAATTTCACCATTAATAATATATTTGAGGAGAGAAATGTCACTGTGAGATATGACAAAGATGGTAGAATTTTTGCCTCGCGATTTAATATTTATCTTATCAATAAAGAAAACGTATTACAGGTAAAAAAATGATTGCTATTTTCGTATTTTTAAACTAATGAAAAGTACTTTAATCATTTTTTTATTATTTTAAATGCTTAACATTTGGTTAATGGTAAGCGTATTGAACTCTTAAAGAAAATTCAATTTATAATTCAAAAATTCTTAGAACTTTTTGTACACATTTATTACTAGCTGTTCGCTAGATATTGCACTTCAGATATAGCATTCAGAAAAATATTCTGTAAGAAGACATTTAAAACTAAATTGTTAATAGCATTTCAGAATTTCGAATTAAAACACAAGAATATTTATAAAGAATTTCAATTTTAAAAATCTTCAGATCATCTTTACATTATAACAGAAAAATTATTATTCTTAATAAAACGTGTGATATGCTTTGAAAATCGGATTTCCTAAAGGAAATAAATAATAAAAGTGCTCCTGAAGTTCGTCTGAATATTCCTACTTGCATATCATGCAAACAAACCAATGTTGACGCAAACATTGTTTTGAACTGCTATTTCGATTGATCAAAAGACATCTCTCATTTTGACAGATTTGGTTTCAATCCATTGTTTTTATGCAAACATTTATATAAATTTAATATATATAAACAAATAATTTGATTATGTTTTTAATTCATAAAATTAAAATATTTATATGAATACCATTTAGAATGAATAAATTTTAAATAAGTTATGAATTATTTTATTTCAGATTGGTTATTATGACGAAGATGACGAAGAATCTAACAATAGCCTTTACTTGTCACTCCCTAAAATGTTTCAGTTCTCAAATGTGATAGATTCTACAAACAAACCGAGATCATCTAGTCTTTTGTCACCTCCTAGCATATCAAGAATTTTTTATGGAACCAATCCTATGTCCAATTCTACAGATTTACCAATCCATAATACAGATTACGAAAAAAATCATTTCCAAACTTTATTAAATGCATCTAATTTAGGTGTTTGGGTAACAAGACCATGGTCACTAACAGTTATCGTTCTTTGTGCAATCGGAATTTTATCGACAATCTACATTATCTCTTTTCTGCTTATGAAATCATGTGAAGGTGCTTTAAAAAAGAGAAATTTACCGTTGATGTTTTTGACACTAGTGTCCATATTATTATTATTTGGATCTTCCATACCGTACATTTTTCGCCCTACAATTATATTATGCGGAATTAGTAGAGTGTGTCACAATATGTCACTGGCACTGCTATCGGGTTGCCTATTACTTCAAGCTATGCACCTGAGATCACAAGAACTGCTTGGTTTAGGAGGTCGGGTTAGCCGTCTAAACCAATTTATCACTCTTGGCTTCATTGTTGGAGTGCAAATTGGCATTGAAGTGCAGTTTTGGGTATTCAACGACCCTAAAATTTTGTTTGTTAAAGATGTACCTTTCTGTTCTGTTTCTGTTTATGAATTTATCACGTCGCAGATTTATTTAATTTATACTGTTATAATTGGTGTAATTGTTGCTTTTACTTCCCGGAATGTTCCTTATAATCACAGAGAAGGTCATTGTCTTTGGGTCACTCAAATCGTGTTTCTAATAGCTTTTATATCGAAGACATGCCTATACTGCTTTCTTAAGAAAGAAGAAGTTAAAATCATGGTAATGAGTTTGGGTTTGATTGTCATTAGCTATATCATTTTAGGAGGAATATATATACCTTATTTATACGAAGTTCACAGGCAAGGAGGTCTACCTCACAAACCTTTATCCTACGCAGAATCAATGTCAACAGTATTCACCATGTTTAAACAAGATGGAGAGAGTATTTCTGGAGAAAGCACAACATCTCGTGGTAAAAAAGCAGCCAAAACTGTTGACAGACCGGGTAGTATGGTGGAAATGACCCACAATCCTCTTTATGATGATTTCAGATCCATTTATGCATAATTCAATGGAATAAATGGAAAATAGACAATTAAAGATATCGCAATAACTGTTTGGAGTAAAGAAATTGCATTCAAAGAAAGTGGTTGATTGGTAAAACTATTTTCATGTTTTTTTTTTTTATTGTTAATATGTTATCAAACAATTTTAAAGAAAACTCAAATTAATCAGAATTAAGCATCATTTAAGTGCATCAGTTAAAAAAAAACTATGTGAAACAGGATCATTTTGAAACAAGCAGAATTTAAACTTTCATCGATTAATATTTTGTTATGTTTTAAAGTTCACTTACGGTATCTGTTTATATTAATTTTGTACAGTTTTGTTTATTAATTAGAACAGATATTCCTATTGTTTCTGTATCGAATCGTTATCAACAAAAAAATTTTGATAACATGTATGCAGATAGAAAATTCCTTTGTTAAATAAAATGTTTGATTTTTTTTTTTTTGATAAATTAATACACGAGTGTAAATTATAACTGCTAATCTAATTGAGATAATAATCAAAACATAATTAGGTATAGTTAATAATTTAGAAATTTGGATATAAGTCGATACAAAAATGTTATCTCGAAGTAATTTAAAAAAATAAATTTTATTTAAAATAATTATTTTATTCTTATGTACAATATTCAAATATATTTTTGATTATTGTACAAATGATAATATAAAATGATATAATACAGTAATACAAAATAAATTATTTTTATAGTCTTATAATAAATATATATTATTTAATATAAAATTTTGAATGGTTAAGATAACTTTGAACATGTTGTAGATAGGTTTTTCAAGGTTGCAGAGAGCTTTAACCCTTTCTAATCTTAAACAATGCTTAAGATAGTATTAAAGTCTGCAAGAAGGCATGTGGAAATTGAGTTCAAAGTTAGTTTTCTTTCTTTTTTAATAGTTTCGGTTTCTAAATTTGCATTAAGCATTGATTTTAAAATAACTTAAAAATTTTAATTTTATAAGAAACTTCAGAAAAATAAGATATTTACAAAATTATGTAGCATTACCAGCATCAATTATAATTAATATTTGTTAGAATGAATTAATTCGGTAGTAGAAGATTTAACTTTCCTCCTCGAAATTCTGAAAAATACAATAAGGTAAATAATGATCAATAAATTTTTATAGAATTTTTTATATTTAGACTTTATTATATTTAAAATTGATGATAATGCTAATTTTATTAGAAAAAATTCGACTATTAAAAGTGTTAATAAAATTTTAGAATCAGCTATTATAAATAGGAAGTTTACTGGTTCGGTCCGATATTTTGAAACAAAATAGCAAACGACTGAACATTTCGAAATGATATCTCATTTCGAAATGTTCAGTCCGTTTAAATATTTGAACATCAACGTTCAAATTATTTTAATTATATTTACTTAAATTTTAAATTAATTTGAAAGAAAAACTCTAGCATATGCTTTATATAAAACATCTTAAAATATAGACCAAGAGAATTTTCTGTAAACATTTCTTGTTTCATTCAATATATCAAATGTAATGTAAAAAAAAAAAACAGGTGTTTAAGATATCCACTGAAATTTTCGGTTCACCGTTGTTTTAATTGAAATTCTCAAAAAATAATAAATAGCAAATATACGCGAAGAGACTAAAAAGTTCTTACCCTCACTATGTTGTATGTATACTATAAATCTGTAAATATAAAAAAGGATAGGTTACTATCTTACTTTTTTTGTTTTGACAGGTCCTGTTTAACTGGAGTTATAAGCGTGATAGAAGAAAATGTCACGCTGGACAAAATTGAGTAGCGAGCTGTAATACAGTTCCTATATCTTCAAGGGAAAACTGCACTAACTGTCCATGAAGAGATGCCAATTGTCTTAAGTGAGAAATGTCCATCAAATGGAAACTATGAAATGATAGAAACGGCAATTCAAATTGCTCTC
>WUQG02083044.1:0-26812 GCA_011317285.2 Androctonus mauritanicus | reverse complement strand
AGATCAAAAAACAGTGATGACAAGATGTGTATAGTAGTTGCGTATAAAGGCTGGATCTATGAATGCAGTGTTGCATTCAAAAACAAACTACAATCGATTCTTTCTTTATGCCAAAGTAACTGTATTGGCCCATCATGGTTAATTAAACTTCTTATTTTTAATGTATTTTTTCAACATTTAAAGTTAAAATAAAAAGTTTCATTTTAACGTTAATCTTACTTATAGGCTATATAATTTTTATCAAAGCTCTTCAAAAACGTATAAACGGGGTTCCACTGTATTTTTATGTGTGATTTATACTTTTGGAACAATTTACATAAAATAACTGTTAACGATTCAAAATTCATTTCGTAAGATAATGGAAAATTTTTACTCGCTGATACAGAAAATAATTTTTATTCTAATATGACTTTTTAATTAACTTTCCTATTCAGTTTTAATTAAATTAAACTTTTTTAATTAATTCTTATTGTATGAAACCCCATATTGCAATTAATAATAATAAAATTATCTGAATGTCGGTATTATTGGATGACGTCTTGTTATCACAGAATGAGTTGTCAACTGTTACAAAAGCTGTTTCTTGTACTGAATACAGCCGTGAAATACATTCAGTCGGATAGACTTCCCAATCAGTTCTTTTTTTGTGCTTGACTAACTTTGCCAACCATCCATCGTTCGTCCAGGACGACGTATACCGAAGTACTAACAAGCAAACACGTTATCTATCTTCAGCTCACATCACGAGAAGTCACGTTTAACGTGAGCAAGTTCTTTAAATTGTTTCTCTTATGCAGGAAATAGATTGCAGTGTGTGTGAGTTATTCAAAGCAGTCTGATGTTTTCTCCTGAAAAATTTTAAATTCGTGTTTTTACGGAATTAGAATTTATACGGAAAAACATTTATAAATAACTAAATTATTAAATAAATTTCATCTTAATCACATAAAAGAATATTTCAGTTATTTAAAAATGAGTTAATTTTCAATTAATGTAAATAAAAATTAACAATCTAAATTTTGTTTATGAGATTTTTTAAAATCTATGAAAAAATAAACATAAAATTAAAAAAAAAATAGTTTTAGTTATTTTTAAATATCATAATCTTTAGCTTAAAATCGATGCAATTTGAAAAAAAAAAACAATTATCCATCTTGAATATCATTCAAACTATAATCTCGAATATCTTGAATATCAATTTGAAACTACAATAATTTTATTTTAAAAAAAAAATAATTAATATTCGGAGTTCGTTTTCTTGTAAAATGAGATTTTTGTAAAGTTCAAGGAGAAATACAAATTTCTAATTTCAATACGAGAATGGCGATTATTTTACTCATAAAGAAGGAAAAATATATTTTGTATAACAGTAATACGTACTAATATTTTATTGCTTTAATCTGATAGAATTCTACAGCGAAAGAGATGACAGTTTTAATAATTAAACTTGTAAAGCTCTGAAAACAAATGGTAACAATAATTGTTCGCCGCAGCTCAAAATTGATACAAACTAGTGGAATGTATATAAATACTGGGCCTTTACTACAGCTCTAGCCTGACCGTTTAAGGTAGAAGAAAATGCACAAGACTCAGATAGAAACAGACTGACTCCCATCACAAACACAGAGCCACAACTAGTGTTGCCTAAGCTAGCTGAGGCAATACTAGTTCTGGCTCTGTGTTTGTGACAGAGCCACAACTAGTTCTAGCTCAACTTCGAAGTCGGCCATGTTGCCAACCCCAACTCATCTACATATATTAACGGCGCTCGGTGTCGTAATATTTGATATCAATTATTTAGAATATTCTGATAATTTTTTTAAATAAAGTTTTTGCTAGTTTTTATATATTCATAACCGAATCATGTTTATTTTGATATTGATTAAAAAATTAAATAAATAAGAATTTTAAAAATTCTATAGGAATTTCTCTGATCGATGAATATTTGTCAAAATTCATTAGTGTATTATACAAATGGCTTATAGTTAAGGTAATATCTTAATTTTTTACCTTTATCTATAGAATGTGATGAAACAAAAATTCTTAACTTCGACATTTTGGAAAAGTTTGCAGAAGAGTAAGCAAGAAATATTTCTTTATAAATATTGTTTCGTTTTAATAAAATGTAAGTTAATGAATATAAATATTGATATTGTTTAACATAACGTTATATATATATATATTCCTTATATGTAATTTTATTGAATAATCTTCTTTGCTTATAAAATCAATATTTTTTAAATGCCAATCATTTTATAATAAATTTCAATACAAAGAGCGTACCAAATTGTTGATAAACATTTTTGCAAACAATAGGTATTGCGCTAGAATAATTTATTCATTTTTTTAATATTTCATAATAAAATTTCCTGTTTCTGTGCAGCATTCACATAAGAGTATATCTCAGCTGGAACGATAAAATTTAGTAGAGCTGCTCTTCCATAATGCTTCACGAATACTAAACAAATTTTTATGCTGAAGTTTGTTTGGATAATTTTTTTTTTTTACAATAATTTACAATACCTCAAAATGCTGTTTCATAATAAAATAAATTACATTAATAAGTTCGTATTTTGGCTGAAAACAATCTACTAATAGCAGGTTACAATATAATGCTGTATAATCAACTAAATTTAATTAAAATTGACCGGTAATTTTGGAAATATGAAGGGATACAGGCAAACAATACCCATGCATTCAAATACGGTACTTATAGAAAGTATTTAATGTGTTTTGAGCCATTTACATCAAATAATTACATTTATATATCCAAAAACGTGAGATTTACTCATCACAATCGGTGCATTTGTCTAGGAATCGTGAACATCTAAAAAGAATCATTAAATTCGACTAATAATCATTCACCATTACTATAATTTCCTAGGCATTTTCCTATAGTTTATCAATCGATATAGTAATTGTCTATATCGATTGTTTATATAAATCATACTGTTTATAATTGTTTGTTTATATAGTTTATAACTGTTTTTGTTATTTACTGTTTGTTTATATTGTTTATAATTTATATAATTAAACAAATTAATTATACAAATTAAAATTCTGAGAAAAAAATTAACAAATGGCTTGTGCTAAGAAAGAAAAAAGCCAGTTTCCATACATTGGTATACTTATTGCTAACATAATCAACAAAGTTCTTTTCACTAAAAGCATTTTATAAATTTTTATAAACAAGAGAAAAATTTTATAGTGTATAAGAAATTATCATCAAATTAATATAAAAAAGTAATTGTAAAATTTTTAGCAAAATTGAATACTTCTAAATAAATTATTGTATAATTAATTTGTTTAAAAGTATTCAATTTTGCTAAAAATTTTATATTTACTTTTTATATTAATTTGATGATAATTTGTTATGCATTATAAAATTTTTCTCTTGTTTATAACATGCTTTTAGTGAAAGAACTTTGTTGGTTATGTTGGCAATAAGTATACCAATGTATGGAAACTGGCTTATTTCTTTTTTAGCACAAGCCATTTGTTAATATTTTTCTCAGAATTTCTGAATCAGTTATTTTAATTAAACTGAAATAGTTTTGCATATTATATAATTATTAGTATATAACAGGTAAAAAAAATTTATAGACTTGCCATACAAATATTATATTGCTATTTTTGATATATATAATTTATTAAATAATAATTGTTATACGCGAGAAAAATGCTATAAAATGCGTTATTTTATATTTTAGTGATGAAATAAATGTTTTTAAATAGCAATGCTTATAATATTTTTATTATAATTACTGAATTACTATTTACTTTTTAATGGATTTTGTAAAACTATAAATCGCCAAAATTGTCTGTATCGATTGTACTGAATTATTTTAGCTAAAATAATTCAGTACAATCGATATAGATAATTCAGTATAATTCAATACAATCGATATAATCGAATTCAGTATAATCGATACAGATCGATTCAGTATAATCAGTAATACAGTATAATTCAATATAATCGAATTCAGTGCAATCGATACAGAGCGATTCAGTATAATTAGTAATACAGTATGATTCAGTATAATTAGTAATACAGTATGATTCAGTATAATTAGTAATACAGTATGATTCAGTACAATCGATAATTCAATACAATCGAATTCAGTATAATCGATACAGATCGATTCAGTGCAATCAGTAATACAGTATAATTCAATAATACAGTATTCAGAAATACAGTAATAAGTAATACAGTATAATTCAGTACAATCGATAATTCAATATAATCGAATTCAGTACAATCGATACAGATCGATTCAGTGCAATCAGTAATACAGTATAATTCAGTACAATTGAATTCAATCAGATACAATCGAATCAATATAGATAATTCAGTATAATCGGTAAAAATATTAGATAATAAATAAAATATACAATTTATTATGAGTGAAAATTTTTAAAATATTCTGTAATTACACGATTTTTGTTTAAATATGCAAATTCTCGCAACATTTATTATAAATTTTTGTTTCTGCTGAAACTATGGAAACATTTTATTCTCTACTAAAATAATTCTTGTTTTCCATTTGTTTTAATTACTCTATTCGTATGTAATTTATTTCTTTTTAGTGATAAAACACTTTTAAAATTTTTTAAAAAATATCTTGCACGTCTATTCAGAAGGTAAATAAACTTTCTAAATATTCATGTGAGGCATTTTTTTGGATTCTGAAAGTTGGTTTTTAAAAACTTCTCAGCTCATAATTTTTCTATGAGAAAGTAAAAATAATATTAGGTAGAGAAAAATCAGTTCTGTTAAAATTTTAGATTGTTTTATATTATTTTTTTTGTAGTTTATCGAGAAACAGCTCTCTCTACATATTATGATAGAGAAATATTTATTGTTTTTTGAGATCTCCAAATTGACCGATAGGAATGTTTTCTTTGTTAATTACTGTAAACAAAATTAATAAATAAATATTGAAAAAATCAAAAACTAACTTTAGAAAATTAAAAAGTCTATAAAATTAACTACCATAAATTTTTTAAAAACTCATTTTTATTATTATTCAAATAATGCCTTTTGAATTTTGAAGAACATTATTTTTCAATTCATTCTCTAGTTTTATTAAGAAAGCATTTACAATTATATTACTTTTTAATGGGAAGAGTCCAGATCCGTAGATATGCTAATATTTACAGATTATTATAGAATAAATGGTTTCATTTCATTGCGAATAGGTATATCTGCGAGATATAAGATTATTATATATAAATCATTCCTATTCAAAGCATTAACTATAGACATAATGCAATGAAACTTATCGAGGATAAATTATCGACGAGTTACAAAAATCTATATAATCGGCTCTGTAGACATTTGTATTGAAGAATGAACTCATTACGAGTTACAGTTAATGATGATATTAGACCAAGCATTAGACGGAATCTTGATATATCACTATAGCAATTACAGAGCTTTTTCTATTGAAACAGGTTTTTGCTGGATTCACACTTGATGAATGAACATAAATAAATGAGCAAACAAATGATCACAAACGATGAAAGATTTTTGATGATGTTCGAAATACACATAGATTTAAAAAGTTGTTCACTCATGTCCTATTTTTCTAAAATTTTTATTTAGATTGAACTGTCTAGATTCTCTTCTAGGTAAAATAGTATATTAACATATTTATATTCCTATCCATAAAAAAAATTAAGATGATTTCTACAGACTCCTTGCTATTAGTAATTCTCTGTTTAATACAGTTTAATTCTACTGTTTATGCAAATTTCGAAACTAACAAAACTACTTAACTCAACTTTTCTCGATTTATCTTTACTTTCCACATTGTAAATACGAGTATTAACTTGCTTTATGAGATGTCTTATCGATTCATTTTCTGTAGATGTTGTTTTTGATAATTGGACCATTAACTTCCTTTTTTCTCTAATTTATAATGTTAATTGTGATGATATCTAACAATATTTATAAAATTACAGCATTAAACAAGATTTTTCACTAAGTGCACTTCTTTTTATTTTCTATACAACTACTCCTGTATTCAGCATTTCCATTCTGAGCTTTTGGGATTTTAGGCTGTACTAGTAATTTTTAAAAGTTAGTAATACTGATTTATTTATGTTTATAGTATTAGTTTATATTCGTAAGTTGACGTACTAGTTTTTCTCCAATGATTTAAAAATTAATATTGACAAAAAAGTTTTTATGAAATTTTCTTCAAAGGGCTATAATGATTGCCAGTTTTCTATTCTTAAATATTTTAAGATTGAAGTTATTAATCAACATAAAGATTTAAAAATCTTTAAAAATTTTAAAAGTATAATTTTAGTCAAGCAATTATTTATAGATCATATCCGATATCTTTAAAAAAAAAATTATGTAGTAAATTACTTTAAGATTCTTTAGAAAAATGCCTTCTGATATTACGTTTAAATATTGATTTTACTTGTCTTATGAGTTAATATAGTATATAAAATGTGATATTTCCATCTATGCCCAGCTTCGGTTCTTTGTTTTTTTTTTTTTATCTGAAGCTGATAATTCTGTCTATTGAATCATAAAAATCTTTTTCTTATGAATTTACCTGCCATTAACCCATCACAGAAAATTATGCATTAAAAATAATTTTTCTTCCTGAATTGTTCGAGATGATACCAAGTTTATCTATAAAATCAATTCTTTAAAAAGTTTTTATTGATAAAATTTAATTTATTGTATCTCATATGAATCTTTATATTCACAAATTTTTGCAAGTTCCTAGATGGAGATCTAGTAAAACTAAAGAAACTTTATACGAAGTGTTTAAACTCTGTTCACTGATACTCTGTCTTGCTGTTTCATTACATTAAGTAATCTATAAAGATGCCTCTATGGCGTATCTGTTAGCAGTATGAGCAACTGAATGAATTTGAGAAACTCTGTTTCATATGCCTATAACAAGCCTGCGCCACTTTCTTTGCATCAGAATGTATTTGGCAGTAGCCACTTTTAGAGCCAATTACAGCTAGCCAAAATCCATTATGAAGTCAACTGGAAGATCGAAGGACGAAGTTCAACGGCCAGCCTAATAAATTAAATTAAACCTTAATATAATTTAATCTATTCCCTATTTTTTTCAACAGATGATTGGAAATCATCTGTTGACAAAAATAGATGAATCTAGATAAATTATAAGTCATCTAAAAAATGATAGATGACAAAAATAGATGAATAGATGAAAAATAGATGAAAAATCTGTTGACAAAAATAGATTACTAAATGGCTGAACTATGACTAACCTGCCACAGGTTCCTGCTGCAGGTTACCGGCTGATCACTCCACAGGTTCCCACCTTTACAGAGTGATCAGCCGGATTATAGAGGACAAGGATTGATGGCAGGATCCGAACCCCATGAATAATATTTCCAAGGTGTGGACTCGAGAATCGAACCTGTGTCCTTTAGAGTGGAAAGTCGAAATAATCTGGCCGATTTCTATTCTTTTCTTCATTCCAATTTTACATTATTTTTCATTAATGTTGAATACCAACAAGTGGAGCTCTTCTAAAGACAATCATTGGCTGACGGATGGCCTTAATGGAAACATATTGTGCATCTACTCTGGAGGATCCGAGTTCAATTTCTAGATCTCATACTTCTAGAGTTTTTTCAGGAGGGAGTCGACCCACTCATTGAACTGCATCCTCTACCTAATGGCTGATCCCAGTGGCGAAAGTGGCCTGTAGTAAGCACTGAAATCTCTTGCCGTTTAGTACCTGCAGATGGAAAACGGGGTAAAGCCATACGAAAAAAGTCGATCATAGGCCACCTACACCCGTAATTGGATCAACCATCAGATGAAGAACAGGGCTCAACGGGTCACCCAGAGCCTCTTGAAAAATCTGGATCTGTAAAAACCAGAATTAAATTAATAAATAAGATTTTCAAATGGTAAACCAATACCCTACCTTGCGACCATCAGGTTGCGTATTAAAGTATTAGATTGCTATTTAGCGTGATAGAATTAATATTAAAAATAATGTATCGTGACATCGTGTATATCGTGTAGATAACGCAATATAATTAATTTAGATAAATAATTATATTTTTTATGAAATTTAATAATAATTAAATTAAATAATCAGCAAACTTTACTTTGGGTGCCTTATTTTTTGCAAATTAATTTATTAGCAATTCAATATCTAATTCTTCTAATAACTCTGATTTTATCCAAATGATAGCAAGATTATGTTCCTGAATCATGCAATTTTTTTATAGACCTTAAATAATTCTTAATTATTTTTCATTTTGAAAATGATCGTTCGTTCTGCTGTAGCGACATAAAATTGGCATAGTTAACAAAATTCGTAATGTTACGCTAGTGTTCGGAAATGAATGATCCAAATTACAGTTGGTCCTCGTTTAAAATCCTCAGTTAACGTGTTCCTTCCTGATGTTACCACAAATCTGGTTACTTGAAATTAAAGTCTTTAAGCAATAAGCAGAATTCCTATTAATTCCTTTTATTCTAAACTAAGAAATAAGTTTTAATTTTCCGTCACGAAATACAGTAAATATTTTAATAAATATTTTAAATTTTAATTTCATTTATTTTTCTATCCCCGAGCAAGTATTTGCATAACTTGTCCTTTTCCTTTATCTTAGAGATAGATTCCTCCCGCTTGTGTTATCCTCTTTTCATTCTGGTCCCTCTGGTGATTTGTTTTAACAAATTCTGTTCCCCCTTTATTCTTTAATGTATGTAAAGTATACAGAAGACAAAATAAAATATTAAAAAATCAGGAACAAAATAAAACAATGCTCAATATTGATGGTGGTGTTACCTGGGGTGTTGTATAGGTACAAGATTGAAATTTTAAAATATAAAGAAAAACAAAATATATATTGTATATTTTTTCGTGTATATGTTTGCATAGAATCTGAGAACCCTTGCTTATTCGGGGCCCTATATCTGCGTGGACTGTGGATATTTATGAATCCTCCACTGCTTTTGTGCGTTAACTGCACGAAAGCAGTGGAGGATCTTACTATCGAAAGCTCTAATCTTTTTATAGCCTTTTCATAAGATGGTAGCAATTACCTTCAGTTAGTAGATTTACGTCAAATTTCATAAGTAGTTGTTGGATTAGATAAAAATCATTGTTTCATCAAATAATCTTATAATGTTTTTAAAATTAGTGTTTAAGATCTAATCTGAAATTTAACAATAGCAAATAAAATATTTGTAATATAACAAATATTTCTTGTAATTCTTAGTCACGTATAACACGGTTTCGCACTGCACGAGATTTTATAGGAACCTAACCATGTCACAGCAAGGTTACTAGGGTCCACCATCCATAGGGCGAGTCGTGCGGGGCGCCATGGCACTAAGAGCTAAAGGCTCTGCCAAGTTTTGAAATTTGCAAATTTTAAAATAAACTATTGATAGTAATAAAAGATATATTCATAAATATCTTTATATTCTTTTATTACTATCAATAGTTTATTTTAAAATTTGCAAAATTTCAAAACTTGGCGGAGCCTTTAGGCTCTTAGTGCCATGGCGCCCCTTACGACTCGCCCTATGGATGGCGCAACCCTAGTAACCTTCCTGTAACATGGTTAGGTTCCTATAAAATCTCGTTGTAGTGCGAAACCGTGTTATACGTGATTAAGAATTAATATAATAAGGATTGTTACATTCCAAATGCTAACAAAAATATTTCATTTTATTTTTATAACTATCAGAAACTTATTTTTATTAAAAATAGTAATACCGAACAAACACCTTATAAACTGTGATAGATATATGTCAGATAATGTAAGCTTATTTAATTTTTCTTTTACATCGTTACTAAGCATTATCAAATGAGAATGTTTTGTATATTGTAGCATATCTTCAACTTCTAAAGTGTTTTCTGCAGTATGTAGATTTCATACATCTACTCTCTAAAAAAATCAGCAATCTCTGTTTGTTTGTTTTTGCACCATAGATTTTTGTAAATTTCATGATAAACAGCTAAACATTTTTGAAGCTCTTGAAATTTGTAGTCCTCTTTTAATCAAAAGAATCATAAAATAGGGGGATCTTCCAAATAATTTTTTGCATAATGCTAACGAGTCAACAGTGGGATTGCAAAAAAAATAATAGAAATGATTAAAAGTTACGTACAACACAATAATAAAATTTTCCTCAATATGTATACGCGAATTTTTCTACGCATACACGAATTTTTCTACGCATACACGAATTTTTATACGTATACACGAATTTTTCTACGTATACACGAATTTTTCTACGCATACGCGAAGTTTTGTACGCATACGCGAATTTTTATACGCATACACGAATTTTTATACGTATACACGAATTTTTCTACGCATACACGAATTTTTCTACGTATACACGAATTTTTTTACACGAATTTTTATACGCATACACGAATTTTTATACGTATACACGAATTTTTATACGAATACACGAATTTTTCTACGCATACACGAATTTTTTACACGAATTTTTATACGCATACACGAATTTTTCTACGTATACACGAATTTTTATACGTATACACGAATTTTTCTACGTATACACGAATTTTTCTACGCATACACGAATTTTTGTACGCATACGCGAATTTTTCTACGTATACACGAATTTTTATACGTATACACGAATTTTTCTACGCATACACGAATTTTTCTACGTATACACGAATTTTTATACGTGAATTTTTCTACGTATACACGAATTTTTATACGCATACGCGAATTTTTGTACGCATACGCGAATTTTTCTACGTATACACGAATTTTTATACGCATACACGAATTTTTCTACGCATACACGAATTTTTCTACGCATACACGAATTTTTCTACGCATACACGAATTTCTACGCAAACCGCTTTATATGCGGTTTACCAAAATTCCCTAACCATGTTAGAACGAAAATCTTGTTATACAAATGCACTATTTTTCGAAGATCGCTATAATTTTCTCTTGAGAACGAAATGATGTTGTAGAAGTACCGCGTTAAACGGAGGTTGACTGTACTTTATTTAATGACATAAAATAAAAATATATATTTCATCACTTTATTTATAATATTTACAATATGTTAAGAATCTGTCTTTCTCGACAATTCTCCGCCATTACTTTTACAACGTGTCTCCATCTCGTGTCGGTAAAATAAACAAACAGTTAGATTTACTGTATTTTATAAATTTTTCTATACTGTATTAATAAAATAAATCTAACTACTCGTTTATTTTACCGACGCCATTCGAAATTATTATCCAGACTCGAATTATATACCTGGATCAAGTTGTATAAACAAAGTAAAGTATCCAGATATTTAATCGATTTTCAGTATTGATAATATATATACTATACGCTCTTTTTTTTTTAATTTAATAGCATAGTAATAATATTAAATTAATTATTTAAACTTTATAAATAAAATAAATTAGAACATTTGAATTTATCCGTTGAAGACGAACGTTATTTCTTATTCACTCCTACAGATGGCACTGTTTAAAGTTTTATTCTCGGATTAGTGAGACAATATTTATTGACAATATTTTGAGAGATGACACCACATTAATATAAAAATAAAAAGAAAAAAAAAAAAAAAAAAAAGATTATTTTAATAATAAAATCCTAAAATTCGAATTAGTTTTTTAATCAAAGATCAATTAATGATTTATATAAAATGAATAATGATTAAAAAAAAAAATTATGATTAGAAATCCAAACAATGTGAAATTTGGTTTAAGTTAAAAAAATATTTATATTTAAATTAATTAAAAATAATAAATATTTATTTTGACATTGATGATATTTAAATTAAAACAGTCTACTGAAGATAACTTTAATAGGCTATTTTTTAAATATCATCAATGTTTAAACAAAAATTTATTTATAATAATTCATCCTACTATTAGTAATATACGAAATTAAAATTTATTATTATTTATTAATTTATTATTATTTATTAAAAAAAAGCATTTAAAAATATAAACTTACTCTTTAATTAGTAATTTTATAAACATTTATTAATCTTTCATTAAAAAATGAAATGCACTATTTTAACGTGAGTTTATAATTTTCGATATGAATATTTAAATCCTACAAAAAATCAAATAAAAATTTATATACATATATTAATTAAAAATGTAATTTTTATTTATTTATTTTTTTAATTCAAAAATGAAACAAATAAAATATAATCGACATAAATGTTACTAATTTATATTAATATAAATTTTTTCATAAAAAAATCATGCATAGCATTTATAAAATCATACACAAGCATGCAGTTGTTTGATTAGCAAAATCATACAGTTCAGTTCATACAGCATACAGAGCAAAATCATACACAAGCATGCAGTTGTTTGGTTAGCAAAATCATACAGTTCAGTTCATGCAGCATACAGAGAAGAATCATGCACAAGCATACAGTTGTTTGATTAGCAAAATCATACAGTTCAGTTCATACAGCATACAGAGCAAAATCATACATGAGCATAGAGTTGTTTGATTAAAATCATACAGTTCAGTTCATGCAGCATACAGAGAAGAATCATGCACAAGCATACAGTTGTTTGATTAACAAAATCATGATGTGTATAATTTGTGTAAATATACACAAATCATACACATCATGATTTTGTTAATCATGCACAAGCATGATTAACAAAAAAGCATACACATCATATATCAAACACAAATCATACACTAAGTCTGTGTATGATTTTGTTCCAAACAACTGTATGCTTGCGTTCCAAACAATTTATATTTGATATAAATTTTATATTTATATCAAATATAAATTGTTAAATACAATAACCTGCAGTACAGTACAGCCTAAGTCTATATCCATATGCCTAAGTGGTTAAGCTAAATTAATAAAGAGATATTCTTAAAATTTGCATAGAACATCATTATAAAAATGAGTGGATATCTGTTGACGTACATTCAATTTATATAATCTCGATCGTTATTATTGGAACATGATGTTTTCCATTTCCAAGCGAATAGCACTAGCAATAACACTAATTGATGATATATATCCCAGTAAACAATATCCGGTTAGATTGCATCTTTAGAACATCTGGATCAATTTTAGTTATTTCTGTGGGAAAGGAATATCGAAAATATTGTAAATTTTTTTTTTTAAACGAGAATAAAAGACTATTATAGACTGTACTAAATATAAAATAAAATTTAAATGATTTATAATATTTTATTGAACTAATATCAAAAATTCATACTTAATATTAAAATCGCGATAACTGTTTTAAGATTACTGAAAAATTATTGATTAAAAATTGAATTTATTTATTTTATTTTATAAATTATTATAATATTCTGGAATGATAAATATATTTATATATACAAATGACATCAAAGTTAAATTTATAAGCTTGTGTGCATCAGTCAAAATCTTATTTTCCTATTCTTCTGTGACAGAAGTCATTAATTGCGAAAATCTATTGCAAAATCCAATCTTCCATAATAGCAATGATGTAATATAAAATAATTTTTGCTAAAATACAATAAAATAATTTATTTTTTTTTTAAATAATATAAGTAAATAAATTAAGTAATTAAAGACGAATCCATTTTATCATCCATAATATCAGTTTTTTTATAGATAAATTTTCCAGCTGGAATGTGTACAATACGGAAAAAAAAAAAAATTCTTTGTATCGAATTTGAATTTTCGTAATAAAGAAAAATAAGATAAGAACTAAAGTACAGTATGTGATGTTATTTATGTGCAGCATCTCTGTAACGTTGGTATGTTGTCAAGCAGAAGTATTGAGAGATAAAACATTGCAAAGCACAGCACCTGTCTGTACTGTTTTTGCCACCTGCGGGGTTGTCTGCTATGCAGAGTCATTGCTTTTAACAGTCGACTGCAGTAAATTAAGCCGGGTGTGTGGGCGTCTTGTTATCACAGTGATAAATGATTATAGACTGCTCTACGAAATTAGTTTTAATTGTGTAAAAAATGCGACCGATCGTTCTTTTTTTTTTTTTTTTTTCTGCGAGTTTCAAAAGGATTTAGATCCAGTACAACTCTCACACTATACATACAACCGAAACATTAATTAAAATTTACTTTTGATGTCACAGGAAAAAATAAATAATAATAATATTTTATGTGAATAAAATATTACTTTTAAGAATAATTTAGATGAATCGTTATTAATAATCAGGAAATACGAAATACACGTTGTGATTCTGATGATAATATCCTATGCGGATTATCTATGTATTCTTGAACTGTCTGAGGTCCTCTTTGATATTGTATGTGATGTTTTTATGTCTTATTTGCTTACTCGTGTATGGTCAGCAGTGCCGGATTTTCCTAAAGGCTAAATAGGCTCCAGCCTAGGGCCTCAAGATCAAGAGAGGCCTACATTTGAGTTAACAAAATTAATAATTAAATTTTACGCTCAAAAATATGAAAAATCGTTACAGGTTTCTATTATTTAGAGTTAAATTTCGTATAATACAAATAACTTGTACTAATACAACATATTGCATTTAACATATAATTCGTTATTATCTATCATCTGATTTTTGAAATTAAAGGGGGATGGAAGGGCCTCGAAAGTGGAATAGCCTAGGGCCTCTCTTCATCTGAATCCGGCCCTGATGGTCAGTGTTTGTTCACTAACATAATTTGACCTGTACTTGATAAATAAGTAAATAAATAAATTCTATTACTGTCTATACATTTGTAAAGTAAAATTTCGAACGAAAGTTTTTGTAAAAAACAAAAACAACGATTGAAATTTAATAATTCTTAATCTATAAACTTACTTTTTAACAAATTAAGAAAATTTTAGTATATTAATTATTCAATTTGTTTCCTCTAGTTTGATAATCTCATTCTAAAGATTAAAGAGTTTGTTTTATGTTATATAAATATTTAAAAATAAATTTTATCGTGAATCCAAAATGCCAAATCACAGTAAACATATTCTTACTGATAATCGTAAAATTACTATGTATATATATATATATATATATATAAATTAATTCTATTTAATTAACAGATGACGTAAAGGAGTTTCTTAATTTTTTTTTTTTTTATAGTTGTTTTGTATTCGTTCTGCATCGTATATTTTTATATATGTGTATATCTTATACAGTATGCGGTATATTGCGTTTCCAGCTAAGTTTTCTCGTTTAATCTTTTCGTGTATGTTATTTATAAATCGAAGCACCCTATGTGGTAAACTAAACGATGCCATCTGGTGAATGAGAGATTGTTATACAGGTAATGGGATCGAGTTTCGATTCAAGGGCATTTCTACTTATTTTAATTTCAAAGATGCCGCCTTTAAAGAGTTATATAGATTATTAATTATTTAGATTTTCTTTTGACAAATGTATCTATCTATCAAAGGAAAAGATAGCGATTCTCGTAGGCGTTGCCTTGGTAGGATATAACTTTCGTTATTATTATTATTATTCTAAAGAAACAGATGGTATTTTTAATAGTTTCTTTAAGTCTTGTAGCTAAAATATAATTTTCTGATTTCTGCCACATCGAAGTCTCATAATTATTAAGTGGATAATGAATTTAATTAATTAAAAAATTTTATGAAATTATGGCGCTAAGCAACATAACTAGATCTGTTCTAGAATTTATATATTTATTCTACTAACAAAAATATATAGATAACTTTAATTTTCAAGGTTAAGTTAACGTTTTGAAGGCTAAATTAAAATATATACTGTATATATATATATTTTTTTTATTGAAATTTTGTTTTTTTATTTAAGATAATTTTAAGTTGTATTATTATTATTATTAATTAATAACTTTAAATATTTGAAATATTTTTGGTAATTTGTACTTTCAAATTTGATACCGAGATATATATTAACCCCTTACATGCGAGTTATTTGGGATAAGTGCCTTTCGATGCATCATTTTTTTTTTTTTTTTTGTTTTTTTTCCGCACGATGGGGGAATGCTCTTTAAGTGCGGATCAAATTACCATTCTTCTACGTTATGAGAAACTAAGAGGGTAGATCCACGGGAAGGAAGGAATTTCTCGATGGGCGCCATCAATAAACTGCCACAAAAATCCATTTATGGAAATGAGTCTTTCAGGAAAATTTTGTTCGCTAATAAATTATATTTTTACTAACGGCCTACTTTGATTTTCTGGATAGTTTTTTTTTTTTTATTTTTAATATTATGATTTATAAAAGATAAAAATAAATTCTAATTTCTTCATTAATGTAACTAAATTAATTAATTATAAAATTGCTATATTTTATCAAACGGTTTCTAAGGTAAAAGGATATTTCGACAGCATTCGAACGGAATTTATAATTAACTAATTCACTGTAATTCAGCTTCTTTTAGTTTAATCCGATTAAATAATTCAAACGTCTTCTAATTCTAGTAGGAAATGACTTTGGTTTCTTTTAATCATACTGATCTTAATTTAAATTTTAGAGCACTGTTGTTCTTGGTTATAGTCAAGCCATCGTTATCTTAATGCGATTAAGAAATAAAATTTAATCTCTAATACTTCCATCTACCTTGATATTCTTAAAATTATAGCCAATAAGTTTCTGCTTCCAAATTTATTTATATTGAATTATTTTAAGTTTCATTCGATCTGATATTTTATTCCATTTTTGACTCTCTTTTTTTATTATTATTAGATTTCTATTGTAAAAGAAAAAAGTATAAAATTTTTGCAATTATCCAGTCCAACCTTCTCAAATATCAGAACCAAACATTTCATTATATCGATTTTTCAAAGCCACCTTAATATTTTATTTCATTAATTTTTCAAGATATTGCGTTAATAAATAGAGGAGAGTTGCCTGTTTCGTACTGGTCACCCAAATCGTACCTGATAGCTATTTCGTTATATGTAAACGGAATAGCTATCAGGTACGATTTAGATGACCAGTACGCAACAGGCAACTCCCCCTTATTATAAATCTATAAAAATTTAAGCTACGTTAACAATTGGAAATTTTATTTTGCATTTTTCTTATGTAGAATTTTTAAAATCAATATCTAAAATTTTTTATTTCTATTATTTTTCAGTATGGAATATGTATATATTTATTTATATATTGTACCAACTTATTGATAACATATTCTCGATATTTCTACTTCAAAAGAGTTAACTGCGATCAAAATATTCCATATTTTAACGTATATACAGCTTCACTATCCTAACTACTCTCTTTAAGATTTACTCAAATCATTACTTTGAAATATAATCTTCAGTTTAATTGTTTAATTAATCCTTGATATTACGTATAAATTTTGAAGACTGTAATCTTGTTAATTCTATTTATGAGATATAACAAATTATTTTCCATGAAACAGAAATGGCTGTATGGTACATAAACAGTAATCTTTGCTATATTACGTTTTAGGCAATAAATACAGTATACTAATCATTCTGAATGTTTATTACAATCAACAACATTTTCAATTTTTCATTATTTTTTTACATTTAAAACCAACATCATAAAGATATCTAGAAGAGTATTACATATCATTTGACCTAAATATCATATCAATATCAGTTTATATCACCTTTTCATTCTTCCGTATCAATATTTCCTTGAGATCCGTTTATGTGAAAGATTCATTCTTCTCTTTATCTCATATTTTTTACTGCCTTTGACGAATGACGTCATTTTCTCTGTGGGTGGCACAAACGGAAGGTAATTTCCAATAGAAAGTCACGAAGTTATGGACTCGGTAGCATACCGAAGATAAACGTTTAAATGCTCTTTATAAACTTGGTATCTCCGTGTCTAAGCTTGGTTTTATTTTTATTTTTCCAATAAATATCGATTATTTAAGGATAAATGCTTTCAGTTTAACGAAGGAACGATATTAATCTATAAAATAAAAATAAAATTAGATCGTTCGATAGCATCGAGTTCGTTGGTAGATTAATATTTGGTGAAGATGTTTATACAGAATTTTAAACTCGGAAAAATAAAAATTCGATCGTTTTTTTCCACTAGTTACGATGTTCGATCGCTCTACTTTAATTTAATTTTCTTGCAAACGTTAGAAATTATTCTATGCATGCTTGTATCTTATGTTATGTTATTAATAACAAATTCGGTTGATTAATTCCTGTTCAGGTAAGAGAACTGTATAAAATAAAGTAAGCGCATTTATTTTAAAATACAGTTATCGATAAGTTATATTAATTTTAAATAATAAATGCGATTTTTTTTGTAAACTATAAATAATAACCTGTTCGCCAGACCTTGTACTACAATAATTCTTGTCTTTAAAGTAGGCCTTACATGATAAATCATTAAGTATAACAGATATATATATAAGTCTTTCCTCTTAAAATGTTTTTAAATACTAAATTTATTGCACTGATAATAGAAGTTTTAGTTTCATTTTTCGAAAATGTTCCGATAATCGAATTTAAAACCTCGTTGTTCGTCTTCCTTGTCATACACTCCATTTTATATAAATGGAGTTTGCAACGAGGAAACGGTATACTCGATATTTAATAAGAATCTAAACAATCTGACTAAATTCACGTTCGAGAGATAAGGGATCAAAATTGCATTAGTAAATGTAATTACTCTTGATACAATTTATTTCACATACCTGTCGATTGTAAAATATAAGACTATATCACCTTTGCTATTTCCTGTGTCAGAAGAAGTATTCTTAGAAGTATAGTTGACATACAACTTCCTCTCCGCTCCTCTGGAGGCCAACATGACGATAAGCAGAGACGCAAGCTTGTTAGCGAAATCCGTCGCACCACATACAAACATTCCTATGAAAAGTATTTCATTCAGTAAAATGACTACAATTACAGAAAATTAAATGGTTGTATAAATTATAGCTGGTGTAGAATAGATAAAAAACACATAATGGATCACTACAGTTGCTGTTTTGAACAGTTAAGTCAGTTTAGAATTTGTAGATTCAGTGTAAAAAATATTATATCTATAAACAAAATTCAGTTTATTTAATAAAGAAAAATATCTTGTTACCACTATTAAGTTAGTGATTTCAACATGGGGCATACTAAATTTGCCGTAAGGATACATTCTGTAGGCTTTTGAAACGTTAAGAAAAATAGTTTTTACTTATATTGGGTTTATCATCTGAAATATTATCTTCCTATATACATAATGTCATATCTTACTTTATAAATTTGACATGGTAAATAAATATTTTCGTTTTTTTTTTTATGCGGAATATAAAGTAATATGCTGCCTATTTCGGTAACAATCAGGCTTTATTTATCCTAATCAACCTTGGTTTGATTATAGACTTCAGTGAACAGGCGATGATATTTCAACATCAACATATGTACAGCTGCAACATGACGATGCAGGTGCAGATAGTAACACATCTTTGACGTCATGATTGTGAAAGAAAACAGATCAGCAACTGACGTCAGTTTGTCGTCACCTAAAGTCGATGCCAATTAATTGTTGTCGTGTTTACATACGCTTCAATGATACTCGTGTCCTGAGAAGAGGTGCAACATAACAGGTCAGATTAGCTTTGCAGATAAATCTGGCTAACGTTACTATAAGCTAATTCTTATTTAAAATTGAAGCTGAGATATAGAAATAAGTGTGATGAATAGTTTTTCGTGAATACTTAACGTGCACAGTATTTTTTTAATATTAAAATCACTTGCAAAATGACAATCTACTTTTTCAGTTATTGCTATTCTTGCTTTATAATACTTAGATCTTTTCTTAGTCATGGATCAAGTAAAATGAAATATAAACTCTAGATTTCATTTTAAGAATAAAATCATACAAAAGTTGTCTTTTTAAAGTAAGTGCCTCTTAGGTGACATTTTTTATTGTTGGATCCACGTCCACCATTCTGAAAACGAGAAAATAGGTAACAAGATTCTTGTTTTGGACACTTGAAAGTGCTCTTTAATTATTACCATGATATCTAAACCTGATTTAAATTTTGGAAACGATATTATGAGCAGAAAGGAATGAAAATATTGAGTTTGAAGATTTTTCTAATTAATGGCAACCATTGCTCATAGCAAATCAAATGCCAGTTTTATAGAAGAAACAATTTCATTTTTAGTAATTTCTTGTCAGTGAACGAATGATTGAGGTGAAGTAGAGTTAGGATTTTATCTAGAGAACATACAGTTGTGTATAATTTAATAAACTTGCATCCTGTAGTTACTATATTTGCTACAGTATTAATCCAAAGATGATAACCGAAAGAAATTAATGAATGGAATGAAAAGGAGCACTTTTTACTACTTTCGATAGGTTGGTTCTAATTTTTCCATTCAATTGTTGTTGTTGTTTACTTAAGATGTTATACCAAGTAGAAAATGAAATTTTCTGGAAACAAAGAAAAGAATGTGCCGTTCGCAACAAGGAGCGGTTAAATAGATTCTTGAACTCTTGGTACGATTGGGTACGGCTCCTGTTAAACGATGTGTGTGTAAATTTGTCAAATATTCTTAGAAACACACAAGATAGGAGATCGTGAGATAATGTCAGTAACGAGGATAATTAGCGTCACTTGGTGACGGAGGAACACTCCTTAAATGGAGAGGGATGCCCGTTCAGACGTTAGAGTCTAGTCTTGTTGAAAGATGCTGTTGTCACATCATTTGAACTTTCGTAAAAATTAAAATCACCAATCATAGTCTTGTCAAATCTATAAATTGTTTATTTTAATGCAAAAAAAAATAATCATCAATAAAAACATTTAATAAACACATTCTTTTAAGATCCATGTTTCTCGGTTCCATATTGATTACAATATGTATGTCATAGGTACATAAATGGCTGAAAGTTGTTTAACATCCTTGCTAATACTCTATATATAATAAATAAGTATTGTTTATAGGATTTCTCTGATAATTCTGGAATTAATTGTGATTATTAAAACATTATTCCCCTGTAAAATAATTATTTTTACTTCATTAAGAAAGTTAGTAATGTGCTCACAGTTAATGTTAATTACTTAAATAATATCGATAAAAGAAAGGAAAAAAAAAAATAGACTGGTTAATAAATTTAAAATTTAATAATAATAAAATTTATTTATTTTGGATACATTATTAACTAAACAATATTTTATAAAACCTTCTTTCAGTATATGTTTAAACTAGAGAAATAAAATTGTCACCTACTGAAAATTATTAATGATAAAAAAAATTCTCCCCAAAAAATAATTCTAAAAAATATTTCTGGCAATTAAATAAAGTTTTTTGTACGAGAAAATTGCAAAATTGCGATTTGTAAATATTCCTTTATTACAATAAAATAAGATTTGCTTTAAGTTGATAATTCTCAGATAGGTAAAGAAATCGTTTATTCTTAAAAATAATTCTAAAAAAATCTCATCTGGAAACCTAGCGAGCAGTTAAAAGAACGATTGGAATGCGGCTTAAGTGGTCCTAGGTTTCCAATTATCGCTGTGGCCCACTAACCAAACACCCCCTCCACGTGACATGGAGAGGACATAGCGGGTGGTCCCTACTGGGCCGGCTACTATTTAGTCTAATCGTAGTAGGTGAGGTCTGGTCACAGTTAGGTCCAGTTTATCTTCTCATTCTGGGAAAGACACCTACATGACATCAAGCCATTTCAAAATATTCTACAAAACTTTACATAGATCGGATCTCAGGTGTACACATATATATTATAATTACCAATAGTTTATACAACAAAATTCTTGCAATGAAAGTTCACTAAGGAAGATTTTTCTATAAAATTTTCTCGCATGTGTTTAACTTTTTTTCATAAACTAAACACCATAAGAACATTCCAAGAAAGAAACTCGTAAAATAGTGAGTTTATTGCTTAAAAAGGCAACATACATCTGGGATTTAAAAAAAAAAATTGGAAAGCCACCTGCTTCCCTAAGGGAGAAGTTGGCAAAACGCTCTAGTATAAAAAAAAAGGGGAAAACAAAGAAAATGTTGAGGTTTAGGTAAAGGTTAAAAAAAAAAAAAAAATTGTTAGTTGAGTATTTCCTTATTCTACAGAATATATTTAAAAGAATTATTACAAAAAAATCAATCCTATTGAAGTTAAATTTATATAAGAAACCGATCTGTCTATATTCAATTAGAACTTTAAAAGCATTAGAATAATTCAACTTAAGAACCCTTTGGGTTTTCCCCTTCATACAGGAAAATCGAGATTTCAAGGTTGTGTCACAACCAATTGATCACAATGTTTTATCCTGACAGACAGGAGAAATAACTTTCTGGCCAGCGATCTGTCAAATCTTTATTAACTGCTACCTTACATTAGTTTCGAGTTAATTCGATTACGAGTTTCGATTCTGCATAAATTCTTTTTCTCTGACATGAAAACATAGCAGTAATAATAATAAATTTAAAAAAAAAAATGTTTAAAAGTTATATTTTACCGCATACTATGTATTTTGTGGTAGTATTAATTAAATAAATCGCATTGTTACTGTTAAAATAGGACAAAATAAATCCAAAGGAAAGCTATTTTCTGTCATTTACCAAAATGAGCATGATGCCAATAAAGTAACCATCATAATTTATGGCACTAATTGACTGCATCCTTTGATTTCTTGGAATCTGCTGCTTTTCAAGTCGGAAAGTAAGAGGAAAATTTCGGTGTAGTTTTGTGAATCCGTAATTTTCATGGGAGGGAATTCTGCGAATCATAATTTGGCAGAGAAGAGGAAGGGCCAACCCCCTGTATTCGGCCACCCACTCGCTTGTCCCCGGGCGCGGAAGAAGGTGGATCGGATCATGTGAGCTGTAGTGACACCCTTAGCCAAAGAGGAAGCGGTGAGTGTCTGTGTAGTGAAATCTATCCTAAAAGTGTCCTACTTAAGTACTTTGTGAATGGCTTTCTTTGATAAGGTCGGAAATTCGACTAAGCTTAACTGATTGTAAGATGGTAAAGACGACTTAGACAGCGTAGGCCGATTCTTTACGTTTTATAATAAAGATGGAAGAGCATCACTTAACAGTCTTCGCTTTTTCTCATAAACAAAAATATGCAAACTTCTCCCGATTGTAAGCTCTTTTAAGTGCCGAATGCATTCGTTTAAAATTTAATTGCATAAATAAAAAATTATTACTTAAAAATAACAATTACTCCCTGCAATGGACAAAAAATCGAAAGAAATTTATTAAAAAAAAAATTTATTCATTATATTAGAATAATCATTTTAGCAATAATTTATTTATAAATCCTCGATACGTGTTATAAAAAATTAAGCAATGTAAAAATTGTAAAAATAGCGTCATTTATTTAAGTAGGAAGTTTAATAGAAAAGTATGTTTACTAAGCATAAACTTCTTTATAATTATTATTATTTTTGCCAGTAATCCACACTCTTCTATAAAAAAAAAGTATGTTATATGGATACAAGACGAGTTTCTCCTTGAAAATCCATTATTTTTCATGTTTAAAAAAAAAAAAATGACTTTTCTGATTTAAATGTGATATCACATACAACAATTTTTATTTCCTACTTTGTATTCGCGATAACAATCATCATTTTTTCAATATCTCGATTGTTGAATATTTATATTTAAATTAAAATTATAACACTGAACGCTTTTACTATTATTTTATTCTGAAAATTATTAAATTAATATTTTCTGAAGAATTTTAAAAAATTTTCTTAACCATCCAGAGAGCAAATTTAAATATTTTAAAATATTTTCCTTCCAAAAAAAAAAACTTTTTTTTTAATTACATAAACAAGTATCGAGATTCTCGAGTATCTTTTATATATATATATATATATATATACATTCAGAAAAAATTCTATACAGTAGATAAAAATAAATAAAGTAGTTATAGAGCAAAATGTATAAGACTTCTGTTGATATACATAATTTTACCTCACTGTAATGCATAATTTCTGTATTTTTATATTAAAAAAATATATATATATCTTATTTTATTTATTTTTTAAATAATATTTTTTAACTTATTTAACTGTTAAAAAGCATTTAAAATAAAATAACATAAACATAACTGAATCATGATTTTTACAGATTTATTATTTGGTTATAAAACCATATGAAAATTTCCATTGAGATGATAAAAATAACATGTCTCATCTCGAAAATATTATTTTAACGAATATTCTAACGGTCTTAAAACGAAAACTTTGATTAATTAATTGAAAAAAATACGTTTAAATAATTTAAATAACACTAACCTATTTTTACTACTTTGTTTCTTTATCGCCAGATGGTGCTGACCTTAGTCACACGATCGTCTGTTAATTTACGCTGGCAACATGTCGATTAAATTTATTATCGAGCTAAACGATTAATTAGCAATTAAATTTCGAAAATCTTTAATTATTAATCGCTGGCGATGCTTCGTATTTTGATGGCTAATCTTCGATTTTCCGATGCATCTATATTGATGCCGCGTGTGATATTTTAATATCAATTTTTTTGTTTATGTTGTTGTTAGAATAGAAAACTGTAAACAAAAACTCGGCTCTATATATATATTCGACAAGCAAACAAATAAATGACTTCAAACCATCGTTCTAAATGAATGAAAAATACAAATTAAAAAAAAAGAAAAAAATTCGAAACGAAATTTCGCACTTTAGTCTACTGCTGAACTAGCATGAGAGTGCAGTGAACTTTCGGCATCTCTCATTTCATCCACCAAAGAAGAAACAGCGGGGGAGGAGAAGGGCCAGAGTATCTCTTGCGACCTCCGCGAGGTTGCGACCTTTTAGTGGTTAAAGTTTCGCGGACTGCAGGTGCAAGTCGGCCCAACATCGCAACTTCTGACCTCATTTTGATCCGCGCGAGTCTTACAATGATGTCTTTGTATCGACCACCTGCGACAATTTTCTATAGTAAGACACCATTATATCGATTACACTGCCCTCTGGTAGCTAGCCACTCGGCTAGTTTGCTACATAACGTGATGGGTGGCTCCCCTTCGAAGCATTTGTAGCGATTTCGTATAAAAATAAACGGAACTTAGTCGTGTTTGCTAGATCATGCTGGGAAGGGTCGTAAGGTCGGTTGACACGTGCGTTTAGGATGCCGGCCCTTTTCCTGGGTACTCAATAAATTATGGAGGTGTGGACGTCATTGCAATGCCTTCAGTCGTGTGCAGGAGTCGGATTACCACATGAAGTAATGCTATGCGGTTGAAGTTAGCGGCATTTTAAAGCCGCTAACTTCAATCGCATAGCGTTAATATTATAAAATCTTGTGAAAATTCCGAGAGATTAACCTAATAAGAAGAGTCGAGGAAGTTTGAAGGATCCAATGATTCTTATGTTCCTTTCATTAATGCATTCTCTTAAGTGTTTGATCTTAAAATAATTCTTACTTAATAACATTTTTTATACGCTTATGTTTCACTATAGACTAATTTTATATTGTATTAATGCTAACGTATTAATTATTATTAAAAGAGTCCTATGCAAAAAATCAAAAAAATAATAACAATTTTTAAAAATTTCATAAAAATAACGTAAGTGTGACGATCTCACGACAGTACTGAAACGTGTGTTGGTAAGTTCATACTGGAGTTACCTTACTGCTTCAGTTTCTGTGTATCAAAATGGCTCTGTTGATGTGACCATAAACTTTTGGAATTAAATCAAAATTCTAAATCCGATTCCGGTGTACCGATTTTAAACTGTAATCTAGGTCACAAATAGGATTGTCTGTTGCTGAATTCCAGTGTCAAACATTCCAAAAACCTACCTTCTTACGTTCTTTCTTTAATGGAATGCCTTACGTCACTGAAATATAACGCCCAGGTTCGTGTTGTGATTACAAGAACGATACTATCGGTTAAAAATTATATTTAAAATAATTATAAATATTTTAAAGAAGAAAATCGATGTTTATTAAACAACATAAACAAATCGACTCTTGGAATAAATATTTTGAGACGACTTTTCTTAATTACATAAGTAGAATATATAAATAAAGTAATTTTAAATTTACTGTAGGACGATTTGAAGAGATAAATTCTAAAAAATTTCTTCCATATTCAACATGGGCCAATCTGTCTTTATTTTTATATAAAATTATTGGATTTGTGAACACTTAGAAGATGGTATAATAATTATATAATTGTATATTTCCCAGGAGGGAAGATGAAACTTAACTATGTGGGTGGATGGGAGCATCTAATACCTCTTCCTGCCACTAAGCTATGAACACCTTTAGGGAATATTAATAGCCTATTTAGCAACACAGGTGTTCACTCGAACCACGTGATAAGAAGGAAAACTGATTGGACAATCATCCGTCCGCCATATTTTTTTTCTTTTTTCCATCTTATCACTTTGAACTGAACGAATTGTCGATTGTGCAATACTCAAAAATTATTTTACTGTGTATCGCATACATATATATATTTATTAAACAGTTTAATGTGTACTATCAAAAAATAACTCACGTTTAAATTTTATATAATTTTTTTAAATTTAATTTATGATATAAATCGGATATACAAATAAAGTTTTCATTATTAGCGCTAATTATGTCATCCGTAAAAGCATTTAAAGGAAAAATTTATGGTTTGTTGCCATATGCAGGAATTCTTTATTCGATTATCCGGAAGATATAAAAGTTATTTAAGCATTCCTTACCACCAAAAATAAATTATCTAAATATCGGAAGTTTGGCCATTTTCGATAAGCGTACCTATTTTCGACTGTGTAAAATGCGGGGCCATCTGGAGAAAGCTTCCAATTCACTCTTCCTCGACTGCGTGGCGTCTGCTATGACGTCCTGGACCCGCAGCTCCCTCTGGTGTACCGAAGGGCATCTGAAGTGCACGTTCCAAAGATTGT
>WUQG02082933.1:0-26818 GCA_011317285.2 Androctonus mauritanicus | reverse complement strand
ATAATAAGCATTTATTGATTACTAGAGAATGGATTAAAACATTTTTAATTAATAATAATAGAAAATAAATATATTTTCATCCAAATATGAATCCTAGGTAAGATTCTTGATTGATTGTTGAGTTTTCGCATCGTGTTTTATTGGGCAGAGCAGCGTTGCCTATCTGATTATGGTATTATATATATGCAGGTTGACATCGGCGGTGTGACATGTTCAATCACTTTGGAGTAAGGTAAAATTTTATCTGGTATTGTATTAAATGAATTATTATTCTTCCTTGTCTTTAGGAAACTTCAACAAGTTATGGGTTTGCTTATTACTTCATTTTCTCCAGTCAAAAAAAAAGTTGATTTTTTTGATCTGTGTATAAGCCAACCCCCCACTTCAGAAACTTTTTTGGGGAAAAAACCTCGGCTTATATACGAGTATATATGGTAATTTTATTAAGTAAAAATCAACAAAAATCAAAATAAACAGAATCAGTAGTTTTATGATTAAATAATGATTTATCTATCTAAAGAAATGAAAATATAGCCTTTAAAATAAAAGCAAATTACAATAATAAATTATTTGTCATATAAATGTAGAAAAATAATAATTCTCTGAACATATTTTTTTCTATTTGTTAACATGTAAATAGATGATCTTTTATACAAATGAACTACTGCTTTAAGCATAAAATGAAAATTATATACATATGTCTGATAAAACCAGAGGGCATGCTAATTTCATTTTTTGGTTGCCAATTTGATTTTACTAATTTTGTAGCAGACAATCAAGTTTTTGTTACAAACTTAATTGTACCATATTATATTACTTTGTTTGTAGTCTGAAATGTCTTTTTATGAATGTTAAGCAATTTATTTATTTAAAATTAAGATTCGTATTTTGAATTTTTGTGATATTTCATATTTGAAAAAAAACTTGCAAACCTGGGAACTCTTAAGCCAAGAACTATCTTAATTAATCAGTATATTTCTGATTCACTGATTATTATTATATGATAATCATTAGATTGTATGATTTCACTGATCTGACAAAATAGCTAATCCTAAAGGCTCTGGAAGCAAGAGACAAAATCAATGGCATATTGATTTTCTGGCCCTTTGTAGGATTAAATATAATATTTACATGCAAAAATATGGCTCCAGTGTTGTCAACAGGAATAAAAGTGCAGGATTTTAAATGCCTATATTCTTATCGCTGTTGAAAACACTGCAATGTTCATTATTTATTATATTTTTGATTTTATTTTAATTTAATACCAGTTATCGTTGATCCTTTGTCCTGCTACATACACTCTTTAAACTTTGACTTGCATAATGAGATATTAAGATCAAATGAATTTCAGTTAAATGTTGATCAATAACAATAAAAGGGCAATGATTTATAAAAAAATTATTCAGATATTTTTAAAAATATATTTTTCTTAAATTTAATTAAATTTATATTTTATGATGATGACTTTTATATCGTATATTGATGCAAAAATCATCATCATAAAATATAAATTTTGAAATAAAATCACAATTGAATACAATTCTAACAAAAATGATGTATAATGAATTTTTCAAATTTATCATCACTCATACTACAAAAATGCTAATACTCATTAATATTTTTTCCTGCTAATGTACATATTAATTTTAAAAATTTTGAAAAATATACAAGGAAAAGTCACCTAATAATACAGGAAAACCTGTGTTAGATGGCCAGCTTTCGGCAGCTGAGATTGTGGCCACCAGATAAAGTTAGCTACAGATTTCATTATTAAATATCAAAATTTAAAATACAAAGTTTATGATAGTTTCACATTGTTAATTAAATCTAAGGAAAGAAATCACTAATTAATGTCTGTTTTTGAGATTTTTTCACTTTAGAGTGCTCAGCTGATAGATCAAGTTCATCTGGCATTTCTGATCAAAACACAGTTTGCTGGCCACTTGGTAGATGTTGCACACAAAGTGCCAAAATTAAATATCACTGGCCATGGCCACAGAAAACAGGTGGCCATTTTACATAGTTTAAAAATCCTGCAATATACTTGGGTGGATATTAAAGTGGCCACAGCCTGCAGGTTGGCCACCTAGCTCAGATGGCCACTAGCACAGGTTTTTCTATAGTAGATGATCTTACTAAACTACAGTGAATGTTTCAGGAGGGATAAAATAACCCCACCAGAGCAATTATAAATAAAAATAGAGTATCAGATTAAAGAATTCTGTGTCCATGATCCATGATATTTATTGAAATTGACATCAAAACAGAATTCTGCTTTTGTGTTGTATGACTGTTAATAATTATTGATAATCCCAACTATAAATAATGTTGAGAATAGAGATAAAACTCCTATTCATTTACTATATTGTGTATGTGTGAATTTTAATGTCTCAATAACTCACTAGATAGTTGCAGTAATAGAATACTTATCCTATTCACTCTAACTTAATCTAATCTATTATTATATTAAGTGAGAAATAGATTAAAATTGATCTTGTGATTTATTATTATTTTTTTTAATAAATATAAAAAATTCCTATAATCCAGCTTTTAGTGTTTAAAGATTATTTGCCTTACATTGTTGCCTTTAAATATTAACTTTTCTATATTACTATTTTTTTTAAACTAAAGTTTTATGAATTAAGAAAAAAAAAATTTTTTTTTGAAAATAGATGTTTCAAGTTATACAGTCAAATAGAAGAGTGCTATATATTCAAGCTAATAATTGTGTAGAAGAAAAGGAATGGATAGATATATTAACTAAAGTCTGCCAGACTAATTTAAATAGATTGACAGAATATCATCCAGCTGCATTCATAAATGGACATTGGCTGTGGTATGTTGTTTACTAGTCAGATATATATATAAACTGTTATAAAAATTAATTTTGAAAAATATTGAATATAACTTATAAGAAAGATATATTATTGAAAAGGATATCTTTTTTGACAAATGATTTATATTTAAATTGGAATCATGAAATAGTTTTTTAAATAAAATATTTTATTCATATATAAATTAATTTTTATGAAATATAATAAATTCATGATACAATAATATAAGAAATTTGAGGTTTTATCAAGTGAAATCATATAAAATGTTAGCTTTTATTCAATTAATATATATCATTTAGTTTGTTGATATTAATAACCCTTAAAATTGTCAGTAAATTAAGTATATTAACTTGTTAAAATTCAATTCCCTCCTCCAAAAATCATTATATATACAGTATATTAAATCCTCAGATATTTATTTGTTCTCCCCACTCTTTCCTCAGCTTCCTTTCCCACAGTCACCATCTACTTGTCCAATATACATTTACTTTAATAATTACTCATTTACTCCATATAACCAAAAATTCTTAAATTGACCTATACATTATTTCAGTAATACTTTTTCTCATTCTGTATTGCTTTCCTACTTCATCTCTCAAAAACAATTTTATAGCATCACTCCAGCCACATCCATCTAGCATTTTATTTCAACTGTATTTTTAAATATTCTTTGTTTTTCAAATCATATCCAAATCTCACTCCCATTTGTCAACATCAAAATCAGCTTACTGTTATGCACAACCATTTTAGAATTCTTTGATAAATTTTTATTTCCAACAAATCTCCCAAATCATTTATAATTTTCAATCCAGCATTTTGTTTTCTGACAAATTCACCATCAATGCAATTTCATCTTTGAATCATACTCTTCACTCCATTAAAAATTCAGTTTCTCATCTTATATCTTTTCACTCCTTTAAACACACAGTTTCATCTTTTTCTCATTTTACAAAATCACAAATTTTTGAAATTAGCAATAATTACATGTAATGGCATAACTCTGCAATATTTCCAGATTCTGGACTGGGCTAGGTCTTCTAAACCAGTGTTTTCTAACTACAGGTCTGCAAGAAAATTTAATTGCTCAGCAAAAAATATTTTAATTCTTATAATCTTATTTCAGAAGAGGTGTTTAATAATTATAGTCTATTTTCCATTTCCAGCAATTTTTAAAATTTATTTACAAATTAAAATTCAAAATAACATAAATGGTAGTTCAATAACTTGCCAACACTGTTGATTAGTGATAGCTTTAAGATTTTGAAAAGTGACTATTGTTGTTCCACTGCATTACTGTTGTTCAACATGAATTTTTGTTGATTTAATAATTTGTTTGATTCATTTGGAATCTTTATAACTCTTCTTAATAACAGTAAGTTGCTAAAATTTGAGATAAACAAAGTAATTAATAAAAAATATTTGAATAAAATAATTTTAGTTCTTATTATGTATAACAATCTGAATTCTTTGGCCCAGATAGAATCAAGCATTGATCACAAAAGCAAAAATATTCCTGAATCTCTGCCAGCAAAAAAAGAAGGAAAAAAAACTAGTTTTTATAAGATTTTATAATGACAGTTATCTTAAACATGGTTTAATTCTTTGGCCTGAATCTCTGCCAATCATCAATATTTGCAATCCAAATAGATGAATCGGTTGATTTTTCAAAAAAGTCATTTTATTTTATTACATCCATTACATAGATTATATTGCTGAGGTCATGAAATAAGAATTTTTATATTGTATAGAATTACTTCATATGCATTGAATTCATACATTTGTAGCTCATTCTCTGGATTAAAAAAATACTGTTTTTATGTATTGATGGGGCAGCTAATATGACAGGCAAACATTGAGAACTTACTAAAAAAAATTCAAGGAATAGCTTCAGCAGCTATTTTAATAACACATTGCATTATATATCATGAGTATTTAACCGAAATTTGATACCTGTTTTAAACAAAGTTCTTTGACAATTCATAAAAATTGTTAATTTCATTAAAAAGAAAACCTTCAGTAATCTTAATTCATGGTTTAATTACACAATACTTCTCACAATACTTTAATTGTAGAACATAAGCACCTATTACTTCATTCTAAAATAAGGTAGTTATTCTATGGTAGAATACAAACCAGATTGTTTGTTTGAATTAAAAACAAAAATAGAAATGTTTTTGATTGAATAAGTCTCCACTTTCAGCATGTTTTTCTGACAGTAAATGGATTACAAAACAAGTTATTTAAATGATATATTTTCATATGTCAATGATTTAAATCTTCAGAGAAGTATGACTAATATATTCCATTAGTTAACAAAATTAATGGATTCAAGAAGAAATTTAAAATTTTGACAAAAAAAATTAATAAAATATAATTAATATAATTAAAATATAATTAAAAATAATTAAATTTCATAAAATATAATTAAATTGTTGAAAAAATTAATATTTTTGTTTCTTATTTTCATTTTACTAATATACAAGATTTAGATATGAATAAGTTAAACACATTTATTATTATCTGCTATCATTTATAATCATTATATGATGCATTCAAAAAATATTTCCTACAAAACACAAATATTCAAAAAATTTATGGATTATAAATCCTTTCGTAGAGCATGAAAATAGAATTTAATCAATCAAGAATGTTTTGTGGAATTAAGTTGATTTGTTATTAAGAGAAAATTTTGAAAAAATAAACTTAAATCAATTTTGGATCAAAATTAAGAATGAATATCAAAGTTTTCATACAAAAGCAAAAATGATGATGACACTTTGTTCATTCAACCATGAACCAAGTGTCTCCATTTGTAACAACTTATTCTGCAATATTGATTATAAAAACAAAGTTGAGACTGTTAAGTTACCTTTTTATCTAGTTTTCACAAATTAACAACCAAACATTGATTTAATAATTAAACAGGAAGGAATGTGAACAATTAATCACCAATGCATGTGTGATCATTACGCTTGACACATTGCAAAAGGTTGTAGCAAATTTCATTCTTTGACTACAGTATGTAATTGCCACTGATGATGGACATTTGGAAAATATTTTAATTTAAATTTCATCAACTACCTGTAGTGGGCACAAAACATTGAGCATGTGCAGTGCCACCTATCAGTGCTTTTCGGTGCTATTGCACTATACAAAAATAACAACTTAAATTTTAATCCATCACACAAATATGCCATAAGAAATAAATTTTTATCACTAACCATTTTTCAGATATTTTCTTTTTAAAGTTGGGGAGTCCTTTTCAGGTATATGTTATAGCAGTACAGTACAATAGTTTACAATAGTAATTAGTTATTTGGCCTATTTCTTTTATTTAGTTTTGAATTTGTGCTGCTAAGTGACAACTGATTTTCAAATTTGAATCTAATATGATAACAAGTATGCCAATTATTGTGGCTTTATTTGTCAGGTAAAAATTATAAAATTATCATCAGACGTCTTAAATTTATATAATTCTCAAAAGCTTTCATTCAGCTAAATTATTTGAAAAAATAAATATAATTTTCTAGATATTAATATTGTTTTTATTTTTTTTATAATATCTGTTAAAAATATATTAATCATGGATTTTATTATATTAATTTTTTTATTAAAAATAATTGACACAAAATAATCCATTTATTTAAAGGATTACATTGATTAGATTTAGTATATTCCAGTAGAATGACAAAATAACATCATATTTCAAATTTGCATTATGGAAAGAAAAATTATTATGAAATAATGTGAAATCATTGTTTTAAGAAGCTAAATAGTTTTATATAGTTGCAAAAGTTTTTGAAAAATGCAATATATATATATATATATATATTATAGATATTCATATCATTAGCATATGCCAGGAGGCCTAGTCTTAACTAATATCATTTTCTTTGAAGTTTGGTAACCAAGGACAATGACATGTGACTTGTTGATGTCATTTTGAAGGTACTGCTGTAAAGAGCTAGATTAAACTACATTTCCAATTCTTGTGATTAAATGAAGATTCAATATTTTTGAATTTAAAATAACAAAAAGAAAAAGCTGTCATTAGTGTTCTCTTACAATATGGCTGCTGCCATATTTCTTTAGAGTATTGCCAATATTATTTGAATTTATTGTTTTAAAATAGAAATGTATTGTGTGTTTTGGATTATCTTAATGATGTAAATATTAGGTTATTGAGTTTATAAGATATATTGCAATACATGCAATATTACAAAGTTTCTGAAAATGAATTAATAAACTTATTTTAAAAAATGTTATGATTATTTAAATTTTCATCATAATAATTTTTTGGAAAAGCAACATAATTTTGAAAATTATCACTCAAAATATAATATTGCTATTTATAAACATTATTGTAATCATTAATTGAATTATTTTTATTATGGAGATTTTACAAACTCAAATGCTTTCAATAACAATTTTATAAAATAAATATTTTTTTTTTTTTTTTTTTGGAGAATTCAAGAAATGTTTGAAATATCAAAACAATAGCTTTAAGTGATGGAAATCATGTGTTTCAAAGTTGATCAATCAACATCAAATACATGCACTCAATCAATGACATCAAACTAACTCCCTACTATTGGTTTAATTTGATCCAAGCAAAAACTCTCAAATGCATATGTTTGTCAAAAATAATGAAAAATAATTTTTAATTTTTTTTTCAATAAAGGGAATTATAAAGTTGCTAAATTTCTATATCAGTAATTTTAAACTGTATATTTTGTTATCAAAAAAACATTAAAATCACTAGGTCTTGCAACAGTAAGACTACATCATTCATAAGAGCAAGATGTGTGGTGAAATCATCTAAAGGTATCACAAAGTTTTGAAAAGCAGTCATATTTGTCTGTATGAATTTATTAAATCAAAAATTTATATCAATCTAATATTTATTAATTAAAAAATGTACACAAATCAGATTTTTCACTTAAGTCAAATCTGCATTATTTTAAGTGAGGACAAGTGTTTATCTTTGGATTTTCTCCTTTTTTCCCTAAATTTTAGTAAAAATGAAACTAATTTAGGACTGTAAATTTTGATAACATTAAATGCTTGATAACAATATCTGCAATTACAATAAGCAGCTTCTACTGTATTAAAAAATATCAATATCTAATAGTTTTGGATCATTTACTGAAGATATCCTCAGTTGTTAATATTGTATATCTATAGCATTCATAAAATAAGTAAGTTTATATTTTTTATGATGTAAAAGTTTAGTTGTATTATCTAATTTTCCATTCTATCTGATATGTTTAAAGTTAGTGCCTATAAATGTAAGTTGTCTACTAGAAATAACTGGCCAATAATGCAGATATTCCAGATAGATAATGTTTATATGTCCTTGAGATTACTGAGATGATTTGGAAATTCTGACAATTCCAAAGAATATCTGATACTTTTACTTAAAATTAATGATTTAAATTTTAATCTACTTCATGATTATAATTATAGAACATATAAAGCATTTTATCTACTATTTGCGTATTTTGAGAAATTCTTAAGATTAATTTAAATACAAAGTTTTCCAGATTTTGAAAACATTTATATTTATAAATTTAGTTATTTAATTAGAATATTTTTATTTTAATAATTAATAGATGAGATCTACATAATTTGAGATTAATTTTTTAATTCTAATATAAATTTCTTAGTTGTAAAGCAAGTAGTGAAACAGCATCTGGTTGTTGTCCTGTTACAGCAAGTGTTCCAGCAGATATTTGTGTCCAGATTGATTCAGATAGAGAGATTGAACGTATTCATACAATTTTCTTCAATCATAGAGATTCATTGGAAAAATTGTTAGGTAAAATTGTTTTATTTTCATAATTTCTTTTCACTTTGTAAATATTTTCATATACTTTTAAAATTGTACATAGTTCTTAATTCATGTTAAGTATTTATAATGATAGCTCAAAGCTCTGAATATATTTGTAAAAATAATTTGATATATGATATAGTTATTAGTAAAATTATCATACAAAAAAAATGTATATTTCATATCAGTTGAATTTATGTCAGCTCTAGTTCATGAAGTATTAGAGGTCCAAAGCATAGGTTAATCATAGTTGAGTTGCTGGTATAATGCCATACTTATAAGGATAATGCTATCCTTTGGAATAAATTTTAGACATATTTTCACTGTAGTTGGAATGTCTTCATTAGGCCAGAGTTAACATTCTTTGCTTTTCTAGTATTTCCTAATCTTAGAAATTGCAATAAACCATGTTGGTGCTGCCATTGCATTCCATTCTGTTCAGAGAGAAATGAAGGCAAGGCTGCTGTAGGGTGAGCCTGGAAGCTATACAAATGACCCATTATTTATAAAGATCCTTCCTCAATAAAGGGATCTTTATAAATAATTTGATTTAAACATATATATATTTAACAATGATCTATGTATCACTCAATTTGCTGCATTTCATAAGATTTTCTTGAGTTGTTAGCATTTGAAGTACAGTATTACATTCTCAGGTTGTATCCAATCAACATTCCTGATACTCCTCAGAAGATTTTGTAAGGGGACTACTTAATACCCATGTAATACTTTGAGACTGATGCTGCTATATAAAATACTGAAATTTTAAATTTGATCAGAAATATTTTAAGTAGATTAGAAGAGAGGTATACAGTATCAAAATAATTGGAAATGTTTTTTATTAAAAATTTTTTGATTAATTTAATTTTATGATTTATTATGTATAATTTTGTTTGAATTAAAAATTTTGTATTTTAATTAATTTAAATTTTAATTTATATTAAATACAATCAAACTTGAAAAAATATTTAGGAATTTTCTTGTAAATAATTATTATTTAATTAATATTCATTATTATTAATATTAATATCAATATATAATATATATTAAACTTGATTAATTAAAATAATAATATATTAATATTATATTAGCTAGAAATTTCAAATACAACATGTTTATTAAACTTGCTGATATTTCTGGCAAGCTCTCTAGCTCTTCTATCCTAATCTCTTAATTACTAATTGCTACCTCTTGAAAGAATAAATTAAAATAAATCAATTCTCCATTATTGATTCAGAATTTTAAAAAACTTCAGCTAAATTTCATTTAATTATGTGATCAGTTTTCTACGATTTAATATAGTTAAACATCTAAATGAAAATAATATACTGTGTATTTTTATTTTTTTAAACAAAGAATACAAAGGAAAATTAAAAGATTATATTCTGCTTCATTATATAATTTATCTATTTTCATCATTAGAAGCGTGCAAGAACCAGGCAGTATATACAGGAGAACAGTGTGCTCTTTGTCCAGCAGGTTTTGTGATAGAAGATACTCAAACTCTATGGGAAACATTAAATGAAATACAAACATGTGTTATCAGATTAGAGCAGGATCACAAGCAATATTTTAGGAATTTTTGTCGTCAAACAAAATATGGATCTGAGTAAGTACCAACAGTACTTAACAATTTAAAAAAAAAAAGGAAATAATCTTGTCTTATATATTTTTTTTAGGCAAGCTCCAATAGGTGATGACAACTATCTACTCATGATTGCACAGCATTGCAAGCAATGATTTTTAAAATTTATAACAACAGATTTTGATCTCAGCCAAATATGTCAAACATATTTGGAAATAATGTGTAAACAGTTCTTTAATTATTAATATAAAAATTGCATGGCTAATATATTATTGATTTTTAAAATGTATTATACAAATTAATGTCATGAGATTAAACTTTCTGTAATCTTTTATTCTCTGGACCAGTCATTTCATACATTCCAGATTTTGTGATCATTGTCAAAATTAGGGATTGTTTTAATAATTAAAATTCTAAATATTGTTTGTCTATAATTTGTATATTATTTCATTTGTTATTTCTTTCAGAAATATGTTCTAATTAGGATGTGCCATATTACTTATTTTATGTATAAATTAATAAATGAACAAATATTATCTTAAAAATATCTGAATTAATTGGTCACAAATGTGATATAAGAAATCTCATTAATTAGAGCATATTTTTAATTCATTTCACTCTCTACTCAAAAGAATGAGTTATATTTAAAGAAAAATAAGATTATAGTAATTTTTGAAAAATGCCAATATGGCACATCATTTTGAGAATTAATGTTGCTTCTTTAAGAAGTAAAGATGTAAATTTTTGAAATAAAATTATTATATATACTTTGTATGTACAGATATCAAATTTTAAAAATTTTATTATAGATCTATAATAATTTGTCTTGTTCAGAAATACATTATTAATGTATAAAGTTTTTATTATGTAAACTTATATATAGCATGTTCAGTAATTGTAACTGTTAAATATATTTGTGAATCTTAGATTAAGTTGAGTTTCAAAATATCATAAACCTGTTTTATTTACGACAAAAACCACTACCAGATATGGTAATGGAATAAAGCTGTGGTTGTGAAAATTTATATATAGTATATTGTATGTTATGTACCAGATAAGCTGGTTCAGCATCTTGTTATTCTTTGTTGTTTGTAATTTGTTAATGTCTTGAATTTTATTGAAAATCATTTATCAGTCTGAATGTGATTAATGTAATAATTTGCTTTGTACAGAAATTATTATGGATATTAAAATATTGACAATTATATTTGCATATTTATAATTAATATGGAATAATTTTCTTTTAGATATTTAAGTTGATTTATTGTTTAATAAAATTGAATTTGAAGTAGATTTCTATAATTTAGAAAATATTTCAAATACAATACAATTATTATATTTTCAAATATATATAAATTTTGATTTGTTCAGCATCGGCATAGTAAAACATGAATTATGTTATGTATTAATCTATATACTATGTTAACTCTGCACTGTACAAATTATACTGCTTTAATATGAAATTCTATAAATATAAGCTATGAAAGTGAAAAGACAAATTGTAAGTAAATTATTTTCTATAAAAATTTATAAAATTTTTAAGATAGTGAGTAATATATTTATTTACAGATTTTTTATTCATAATAAAATGATGAACCACAATTATAGCCAGCATTTTCTTTAAGAAGATTGGCTAGAACCAAAATTAGTGTTGCATTTTGATGGTTGATCAGTTGGTGAATTGAGAAGAGTTGGCTTTTTAGATTTTAATATATTAAAAATTCTTTACAAACAAAAGGTATAATTAAAATTATAATTTATTAATTTCTTTAGAAAAATTTCAGAAAGATTTCAATCCTAAAATCCTCTTATACTATGCATATGGCCATAAGGTTTTTTCTGAAACAACTAATTACTGGCATACAATTCATCCCATATTCAGATATACAGATAACGATTTAAAAAAAATTAGAACATAGTATGTAATCAATTAAGTTTTTCGTAAATAAATATTTCATGAAATCAAAATTTTAAAAAAGAATAAAAGAAATGTATGCTTAAAATTCTCTAGATAAACAATTCCATATGGGTAAAATATAAATTTAAAATAACTTACTGAAATTATTAATTGCCACAATTTATAAGGAATTAAATTTAATACACTAAAAACAAGCATTTTAGAAACATTTTGTTTCCAGCTTGATGGTTTAAAGTTTGAGTACTTTTATTAGCACTGCTGGAATGCATTGTGATTAAATTTCTTATAAAGCTTGGCAATTATTGTTAGAATTGAAGTTATTTTTACAATAAAATTGAGTTTAATTTTCAAGAAAAATCACAATTTGGTTTGTATAAATAAAATTTTATTAGTAGATAACTATTCAAATATACTAAACTAGATTTCTACAATTATCTCAATATCAGTTATCATTCTGATTTTGCAAGTTTGGCTAAAATGGAATTTGAAATATTACATATGAAAATAGTCAAGCTATATAATTACTATAAAATTTAATGAATCTTTCTGATAATGATTTGAATTGCCAACTACCAACTTAACCATGTTTTAATTACAAATTTGGAAAATTATATACATTGACTTATAAAAACAATAATTAGTATTAGAAATATCACTCAATGCTAATTTTCTTGTAATATTAAAAAATAATCTGCTTTGACATTAATTGCAGCCTCTTGGCACCATATCAGTTTGTTGATTTGTAGGAGACAGGAAATGATTAAGCCCATTATATTGCACATTAGTACCTGTACATTGTATATCATCCCATGAAGAGCTGAGGAGTTCTCTGTTTTGACTTAGCATATGCTTTCATTATCTTCTCATCTTACTCAATATGGCAATGTGTTCTTAATGCACATCAATATGAAGTGCTCTAATTGTGTAGAGAAAAAAATTTTAATGAGTTTTTAATTACTCAAAGAATTTATAAAACATTCACACACTCAGACACAAAATCTTTTCTCAAAGCTGTCACCCTTCTCCATTGATACACTGATCACATCGTATGAGACCACTCTCATCACAGCTTGTGCATCTCAGGGATATCTGGTCAGTTGGAAAGTGATGGCGGTGATTACAGGATTTTTTACTTCCTCCACAATATGGACACAACAGGTATTTATAGCCTCCACATTTTGCACAAGTTCCACTAAAACTTGTCCTCTGAAAATACAAAAATTTATTTTAATCAAATTTGAATTTACTAATAAGTGTGTTGAAATATTTCAAATGAAATTTACCTTGTAAGGCCTTAAAATTTGTCTCAATTCCCCTGTTTCATTTAATTGTTCGAGGACATCTGCATTCTGTGAAAAATTGTTAAACTTGTTAATAAAAAAATTTTATTATATACTAATTCTTATTTAATTATTTTGATATTCCTCTATATATCTTAAGAGAAGCAGGGCATTCACCCCTTATATTACAATTCTAGAGCACAGGAATGGGAGTGACTTGGCACGTAATCCCATTGGAATAGAAATAGAAGGCCTCAGGCAGATATATTGTTTTTAATGCGCTCTTTCATAAATAGTATCTTTAGAGATTAATAAATTCTTAAATATGTGGTCAGATAAGGTCACCAAATCGGTATTATATTTCTGCATTAAATATAATACAGATTTGGTGAATTTTATTTATTCATATTATTTTTGAAATTATACAAACTTCTAAAGGTATGTCTATACATTCATACGGTATCAACAGTGAATGGCCATTCCCTTTCTTTTCACTAAATCCTTTTAAGTAAAAGTTTTTTCCCTTCACGATATTCGACTACGTTAAAAAACATTCATTTCCAAAAATTCGTCGCCATATTGGAACTGGTTCGACGGGTCGAAGACGTCATTTACCACTCAAGGTCGCGCACTAAAACAGGTCAGTCACGTGATTTAAAGTGGAGGATATGTCCTCCAAGGTGCTATAGCAGGTGTTCGAAACATACAATTTCAAAGCAGTAATTATAAATATAGTCGTATCCTCATTTTTTCGATTCTTCAGAGCATAAGGGTTACAAATGATGCCACAGTTGTAAACTAGAATAAACGCGTTATGACTTTTTATAAAAATATAATGCTTTTTTATACTAATTCCTAATAAATTTGTGGAAAAACAGGCCATCTGACCTAACTGAATGAATCGCTTATTTTAGGTTTTACGTTTCGTCACGAATTGTGTTAATTATCATTATTTGTTTTTTTTCCATTATCTATAAATAGACAAATGGATGGCATTTGCGTGTAGAAATTTCCGCTTGGACGATTCGTACCATCTTAATTTCGCCGGATCCAAAGTAGATCCGAGCACACATTGGTATTTTCTATATCCAAAATTTTAATGCTGGCATAGTTTTTCTCCCTATAAACCAAGTTTTTGTGTCATTTTTTTCCTAAGCCTAAACGAGTTTAATATGCAAATCGTCCTCCGACAAGCGTCCCAATTCAAGACAGGCACAAACCACATATCTCGTCTTTTCTGGTCTAACTGGTTTTATTTCTGTCTTTCTTCCCCCTTAAATTTTGTAAGGTCGATTCAATCGCACTGTTTGAGAAAAGAATTTAGAAAAATTCTGGTCAGAAGCCATATTTAATTAATTTTTAAAATAGCAACCAGAGGTCTCTCTTCTCGGAGTAAAAATTTAATTTAGACGTAATGTATTCATTTATCGTTCGTAAAATATCCACTAAATATATTAAAATATTAATGTTAACAATGGATATTTCTTCTTAAAAAAACATAGGAAATTCTAATAAAAATTACAATTATTTCTAGTATAAATATACATAACAAATATTTGTCCTACTAAGTAACTAGTTCTTGTAGGTCGAACAAACGCTAATGGTCATAACGAGGCGATATTACCTAGAAAGTTAGGTCACTTTTGAAATTGTGTTGAAATTTTGTTATAATCATCATTAATAGCTGTGCTTAGTCGGTTTAAAAGTTGAGTAATTCAAAAATTCCACAGAATAGCTTACGTTATTCTAAATTCCCTAAAAGATTAAGGTTTGTATACAAAATACTGTGCATGTGTAAAATTTTGCTTTATTTTTTTGGCCAAAATTGTCTTTTTTTTTTAATTAAAAAATTTTTAAATAAAGTTCTTAATGAGAAAATATTATGGCGCATGATAAGAAGCAATGAGAACAATTAAGTTCTCATATATTGTTGCGGTCCCAAAAGTGCGCGCGTAGTGTGGCTTGTCATAATACACGTCTGTTGTATGGAAGTACGAGCTATTGTTCTTCATTGAATAAGAGAGGTGCGCAATTATAAAGTTTGGAGATCGCTAATATAAAGGACTACGTAATTTGTTATATACTGTATAATTTTTCCTAACATTACACACAGAAAATAATTAAAAGATATCTGTGTTTGTTTACTGAATAAACTATATCGGTATGAAATTAGCTTAAAATTTATCAAAAAAGAATTTGCTTTTAATAAACAATTTTCGCATCGTTAACAACCGATAGAGAAGAATGGGAAAAAATTAATATCCAATTATTTTTTTTTTCTAATTCGTTTTTGTTCTTGAATTAAATAGGTCAATAAATTACCAAGATAAGTTTTCGAAAATTAAACAAGTTTTCCTGTCATAAATTCTTGTTAAAAAAAAAAAAAAAACAACAAGTCTTGAGTACAATATATAAAAAAATTTTTCCAGATTTATTGTAAATATGACTGAATTCAACTATTAAATATTGCTTAATTCTCTTTTTAGAATAAAATTTTTGAATTACATGCAAGGAACTAGAAATAATTACCTTTGATCCATATCCATTTATAAAGTTAAGCACGTAAATTATTATATGCCCATTCTGTTATTTCTAGCGTGCTCATATGATAGAACACGCTAAAAATAGAATAGAGAAAAGCAGTATCGTTGCTTTTCTCTATTCTATTTTTGCATTTTTTTTTTTTTTTTTTTTTTTAATAGAATAGATAGCGTGGGAAAATACTTTTAATGAGGCATAGAATATAATTAATTTTCCATTTCCCAAAAAGTTCACGAATTAAAAGATATTATTTCTCATTACTGTTATGAGAAATAAATTATATAATGTTACTAATCTTTAAGGGCAATCTTAGAACACTAGAATTATCCCATTGGATCGAAATTATATAAGAGAATCGCATTATTATTATTATGCTGAAAGATGCCTGGATATTTTCATAGAATTCCATAAAATTGCCGTTTTTTTGTTGCAAACTTACATAATTTTTGGATAGATTTATTTCTCAGCGCTCGTTAATAACTTGGAGAATATATTATTTTTTTATAATTGATGCTTTTTAAAAAACTATGAAATAAATACCATTTAAAGAGAGATTTAAATGAATCCAGAAACTTGCTAATCGTATAAAGTAGTGTTATTCAAACTATGTTCCATGAAACCCTGGGTTCCACAAACATACATAAAATATTCATCAAAATGATAAGAAAGTATTACAAAAAGTTATTTTCAACTTTTATTATAATATGATAAAAGAATACTAAAACGTTTTTCTTTATATACGTTTTATATATTCACAATCTATGTACTACCTAGATTGTGAATATTCTATTGTTTATGTTCCCGGGTTCTGCGAAATAATTTTATATTCATAAAGGTTCCTTAAATTGACAAAGTTTGAAGACCACTGGTATAAAGGAAAAAAAGAATTTTCTGAACGCGATTGGTAAAGAATCGTATTGTACAAGCAATTTACACATCATAATAATAATACGTAATAATAATATATTAATTTGAATTGCAAAACACTTCTGACAGTAATTTTCTCCAGAGAAGAATTACGAAGTTAGAAGTATAAAATTTTGTAATAAAAATTCTTTCAGCACTCTGTCGGTTTGTGTGAAGATTTATAGTATTACAACATATTGAAAACTCGTAAACTGAAGGATTCTCGCTTATTATATACAGATAAGAACTAGATTCGATGTTTACAACTAAATATATAAGAATTAAAAAATAATTCAGTAAAATATATAACGTTAAATTATATAAATTCATGCATATATTAAAGATTCAATATGATATACAGTTAATAAGTTTACATTAAAAAGTTTACAGAAGATATTTCGAAAAATAAATATTCCAAATTCTATAATACTGATTTTAAAAAATTATTTATGATTTAAGCATGAAATATTAAGTGTTTATTCAGAAGATAATTTACTAATTTAATTCAAGTCCAATATAGATTTTTAGTTATAAAATCTTTGCATCAATGAAATCATGCAGTCATGGCTTAATATTTATATTTTAGAGTTCGTAATTTTACTTTTTTTTTTAAACTATAACAAAAGCTATCTTGAAGTGATCTTGAGTAAATAACGAATTTAATAAAGATATTAGTTTATTGCCCTTTTATTTTTAAAAGCAACATGCTTAAAAATATTCCAAGATATTCGTAACTACTAAATATGAAGAATATACACCCAATAAAAATATCTGAGTAAAGGATAAAATACAAGAGATTTTTCGATATACATTATTTGATGACTGATTTAAAATCATCAAATAATTTATAAAAATTTTTCGGGATTCTGTTCCATTCCGGATGCTTCTAATATAACTGAATCGTTATTTGAGAAAAAATTATGCAGAAAAAAAAGTCTTATTTTTGTGAAAATTACAGCAATTTCCGATTCATTTTTAATTTTATAAATTGCATTGATAAATAATTTATTTGATTTTAATTTAAGGTTAGAAATATAAACAACATTAAACTTTTTCCATATATTTTGATGTCCACAAACGAATAGAAGAAATAAGCTTTTTATTCCGGAGAGAAAAACACCCTTCAATATAAATTATTAATTAGATATTTAAATTTTTGTTTGACAATTCTGTCAGATCGAATGTCTAAATTTTTACTTTTCAGCTTTTCCTCCTACATGTAAGAATTACAATGATTTTGATAAAATCTATTATTTATATTACTTGAAATTTCTTGACTGATCCGACATAAAATATTCGGCCATTTCGATTCTAATCTCTTAAATATGAACAAAAGTTATTGTCCGGGTTTTAGCGATTCAGTATAATACTTCCATTTCAAGATTTCCTATCATAATTTGGCATTCTGTAAACGAAATTTTTAAATCGGCATTTTCTTTGCAATTTAGTGAATCAGGTTTTGTAAAACAAAAAGGGCTTTAGTCGTACATTCACTTGTTCATTATCAACATACTGCAACTCGAAAATAAATATCACAAGCATTCATATTATATATCATTCCTTATTATCCGAAGGAGCATGCTTACGAATTTTGAGGAAATTATCTCGTTACATGATGGCTGTAGTTCAAACAATATCCCAAACTATTCAAATGATTTTCCACATATAAATAATAAGAGACTTCAGATATTTCTGTTATACGATTGTAATGGTATAAAAATTTGCTCCAATCAATTAGTAATTCTAGAAACGAATTTTTGAATATAAAAAGCTTTACTGCCAAATTTATTTTCTATTTCCTATACGAAGCACTTTATTAAAATTTCTTTTTTAATAAAAAGAAACGATGCTTATCAGCGATACGATTCATTCGTGAGAAGTTAAAAACAATTCCGACCTCTAACTTGCATATTTAAACAATTAATAGAGCATTTCTGCGATACCTTGAATATTTTTTTTAAGTCGTCAAGTCAATCGAAACTAACTGCGGTATATTTTCTTAGAAAATATGTTTACTTTTACGTATAAGATAATTAGATGTTAAATATCACACACTATTAAACAGCATTTCTCTCTTTAATAATCAAAACTGTCATCAATTAGTAAGCCAGATTTGCATTTATATTCTCCACGTTATAAAATCATCACTTATTGACGTCCAGTTTTTTCCGTTCTTTTTTAAGTCCTTTTGTAAGTACATAATCAATACGAAAGTGGCTCTAAGCTAGAAATTCCAACACATGAATTGTAGAATAGAGAGAAGCTTGTTGCATCTTCCCTGGAGCGTGTAGTTTCAATTATTGATGCTACGTGCAGGGTCAATCGATACTGAAACAAAATTAAAAAGTAGTGGACAGAGACGACATTACTCCGTTATCGTTCAACGATTCAGTTTTTTAGTTTGCTAGAATAATCTTATGGCTCCGTAACAGAGAGAGAGAGATTAGTTTGATATCGTGTTGTGAACTTTATCATCAAACTGAAGTGTGTTCTTTTTAAACATAAAGATCATACGTACCCCTAACGATCTTCCTTCCATAAATACGTGAGGCACAAGAACATAATTCACACCAAGTCTTTCTTTTAATTCATACTGGAAATCTCGATTCATAAATACATCCCTCTCTTCAAATTTAATCAAGAGAGTCTCCAGTATTTTTTTCACTCGTCGACACTGTTCGTACGTCTGTCGCACAATTCCCATTGTCGTCGTGTAAAATACTATTCTTCCTTCTTCCTCTTTGTCGTAATTTCTCTGTAGAGAATAAATAGAGCAAATTTATTAAATGGAGTTACAAATTTTATATACTGAACTGTAAAAAATAATATATATATTTTTTTATATTTAGCGAACAATTCTATCAACTCAAATTGACGGAAAAATTTAAATGTAGGAATTAAACTGTGCGCAATTAATTTTGTATGCGTTCCATATTTAATGGCATTATCAGTAAATTAGCGGTGGTACAGTTAATTATCGTGAGTTAGCGATACATAAATCTACATACATTTCTGGTGTTTTTGCCCTTTCGATAGTTTTGGCTTTGAAAGAGTTGGTATAAAAAATTCATGGCGACGTAAAAATGCTAAATTTATCATCGGCGGCCTTTCTAAAAGTTAAAAAAAGTGTGTGTAACATATATTCCGTTTATACAGATGTTTCGTTTAAGACTCATAGCGGCAATTATCGCTGCGCCAGGTGGCTGCCACGTTGGCTTAGCGTAAGTTGTATTGTCCCCTAACGGCGAATTAACGCAAATTCGGATTTTTGATATTAATGTATAATTTTTCGTTTAAAATATCGTACAGATGGTAATGATTATTTTAGCAGATGGGCTGTCAGTGATAACGTCATCCAAAACCACTCGTGACCTGAATGCCGTCTGGAAACGCCTTGCTGTCCACAACTCACTTTTAATCATTGAAAAGATGTCTGAACAAGGTTCAAGTTTACTTGTTTGCTTTCTTCTCATTTCCAATGAGGAGGCGTCGGCCCGAAACCGTTAAATGGCTACGACTTTCCACAAACCTGTTTCTCTTTCTCTGACTCCTACTATTAAATATTTAATCTTATAAGAATCGATTTGTATCAGGTAACCTCATAACACAACTTATTTGTCTTTTTAATTTCGAAAAAATAAATAATACTTATAAATTCAATTGATAAGCCGGACGGATGTAGATCGATCAAAGCATTGACATATGGACATATGCTTTGTTTCTTGCATTTCGGATATTTAAAAAAATGGCTATTTGGGTATAGATTGGAGATTCATACCGTCATAGTGCTCTTTGTCACCAAAAGCGTGAAATTGGGAAAAGATTCTCACTTGGTTGCAAACAAGTATCCGATACGGGACATTAGTGTACCATGTAATTATTTTTCACTTTCTCACGGTCACTTGATTTAAAATATTTGACATTATAAGAAATCACTTAATTTTGAATCGCCTGACCTATCCTAGACAGATATTAATTTGGATTTTGCACTTAACGGAGCATCTATATTGTTTACATACAACTCTAAGTGACGTTTAGATGTTTTACGGTCATTATTGCGTTATTTCTAATTAAGATTTGAATAAATGCCAAAGCGAAAACCGGGATTATGATTAATACAAAGAAATATCAGGGGCGTCGTTTAATTTTTAAGGTGTCGCGCTTGGCAGCAGTGTGCATCACAGCCCGTTTGGCTGCAAAACACATTCCGCCCAATTATTTACCGTAATCTAACAATGATGATAATATATTTTCTTGTATTTTTAAAATATTTTAATTTCGTTAGATATTTATGTATTTATTAAAGTTATAAATAATAATAACAGTCTAAAAACCGTAAGAATAATTTTAGCCTGTGAAACAATGGACACAATTTTTGACCACAGTTTTTCAAGAGTCAAATTTAGAATTCGTTATCGCGATTATTTTTTTAAAAAAATAATTCTAAATTAATTTTGAACGAATTTTGTCGAGTCTTTTCCTCGGACAAACCTGATTGTGAGTCAAGGAAAAGACAGACAGGCTGTATATGACAATCGTAGCGGCTCTCGGGTAAATCTAATCAATGGCGTGAAATCGCCGGAAATGGTCAAAGACCTTTCGATTTGTTTGTGTTTGAAGGATCGATTGAGAAGTGGAACAATGAGTCGGACACAAGGTCAATGGTTCGTGACCTTTTGACTGAAAGAGCTAGACGTTATCACATTGTTTTTAAATGGTATTGTTAAAGATTAAATTTAGACGGTGGCATGGTCAAAAGACTAACAACTTAGAACCGTACTCAAAATACTAATGTGAGAATAATCTAAATGAGAAAATGGAGCCGTACAAGATCCCATCATAAAAATTGCATACGGGTGTGGCTGGACAAAAAGAAAACAAAAATACAAGACAGGATATGTATGGAATGTTACAATGACCTCTTTGTCAACTGCAAACGTGCACTGTTTATTTTTTTAAAAACAAAATATTAATGATGTAATCAATTTAACATTTTCTTCTTTTAAAAAAGGATATTAAAATAGCATTATGTTTTAAAATGAATTTATTTTGAAACAATATTAAAATGTTTAGTTGCGGTACATACAGCCTTGAAGCTGATTTTTTCCTCTATTAACAATGAGAAACATCCTAATGGGAGTTGTTCGTGTTACAGTCATAGATACTAAGAATCCCGCCTTTCTGCTTACGGGGGTTGGTAACAAATAGAAAATAGAATGTATTAATGGAAACTTTCCTGGTGAGAATTATGAAATTCTGCTTCTTCCTCACTATATTCGAAAATAAGACCAAAAAGTTATTTTGGTAAATGTAGACGCGACCTTGATCGCTGCGAATTCAATTCTGTAGTTACCGCTTTACTGGGGTTGTAGAATGAATATGTCTTTGCCCTTCCCAATTATCTCAAGCATCCAACGACCTCTCGGTAGCTTTCTACCTCACCAAGTGTGGCGACCTGCCTAGCTTTCTCTAAGTCATTTTTCCCCTCCCAGTAGGGAGGGATACAATAAGTACCTTACTCTACTTCATCAAGTGGAACTTGGATGAATAGCCTCGGGGCGAAACTTTAAAATTCCTGATTTTCGTAATAAAATCGATCTTTCAAGTATTAAACCTTTTTCCCAGAACAAAAAAGGAAGTACAGCAGTCAAAGAACTTTTACTTGGAAGATTTCATTTTAACGCTCGTTTTGTGCAAGGATCACCGAGAATTTCAATCAAAAAATGTTCCCAATTCTTATTCAAAATTTTATTTCCAACTTTACAATGAATTAACTGTTCATCAAAAGAATGTCCTCCAGGCAATTAGGTGCGACTTAATATATGATTGGTATGTCAATATCACGTGTTTGCCTACAGGTATTCGAGACCTCACCCAATAAATATTTGGCACATCGCCTACACTTAACAATTCAAAGAAAAAAAGACTTTACTTCCTTCCTTCATCCTCTCAAATCACTCAAGTTAAACAATAGCTTTTCGATCTCAAATTTAGAATTTTGTCACGTATCTCTCTACTACCGGCTGGTCTACATACATACATACAGTATATGAATGGTCTTGGCATTTCTAATCATATGACTCTGGGAGCATTAACACTTTTTAATATACACTAAATTTCTGAGATGATTGGCAATATACACATTGAACTCAGAAATTTCAAAATAAAAATGCTGCTCTAAATATTTATTCATTTATAAACGATTCTCGATACTTTACACATGGCTACATAGTAGTGACTATTAGAAATTAAAAAAAAAAAATGCCAATAAACTGATATCAAAATAGGACCTTAAGACAACTTGCGAACTTTCATTAGTTCTTATATATTACAGCAATAGTTCTCAAGTGATGATTCGCAATATTGCAGAAGTACATTATAATTTTTTTATAATTCGCAAAGTGCGCCAGAAAATTTTTCAAACATCTTACAGTGCCTTGCTAATCGAAAAAGTTTGAGAACTATTCAACATCTTCGGCTTTCCACCAAGTTCTTAGGTTCGATTCCCCCATTTTAATTTCATTTTATTCGTATTTATGCACTTCTTGAGATTTTTTTTTTCCTTATAATAAATAGAAGAGTGCGTTTTTCCATGCTTAATGAACGAAAACCGAAATTCATCATGTATGAAGAACAGTTCCTTACAACCGAAGTCACGCAAATTTTGCTAACAATTTGCGAATTCGATAAAATAAAAAATGACAATACACAATTCTAAATAATCGAAACAGATTAAGAACTGCAATATGAATTGCTTTTTGGAGAGATGAAAATTTATCATAGGCGTAAAAATAACTTCTCGTTGAATGAATGGCGAGTAATTAGCATTAATTACACCACTTAAAGCTAAAGAAGTATGCAGTATTTTTATCAAATTATAATTAAAATATGAAGCACTCCGAAGATAAATCCGGAAGAAGTGTTGAAGCCATTTTTTTCCCCTCTCTACAAGCGTAGCAATTAAGAAATGACAAATGAGGTTAATGACAATACAGTCGAGTTATTCAGAAAAGGAGATTTTTATTTAAAAATCTATTGGATTTTAGTGGCTTAATAGAATGATGAATGTTAAAAGCAGAAGACTCTGGCGGAAATAATGGCGTATTAAGGAAATTACTTCTGCAGACCGAATTCTCCCACTGTTTAAATGCCTATTTAAATCTCCCAATGATTATTTGTATCAAGTAAGGGTGGGAAATTGCGCCAACGAAAACAAAAATAAACATAATGAGAATGAAATATGTTATGCACAGTAGAGAGTTACGTACCAACCATTTTTTTTTTTAATATAGGTCTTTTTTTTTAACTACAGTACTAAACTTCAAATTTTTACTTAAGTCTCGAACGGCACTTCCTGTATTGAAGAAATACAGGAAATAGAACACTGTCGAGAGTTATGTTATTCTTTCATTAAAAAGTAAAAAGAATATATCGGAGCAACGTTAATGAATTTATTGGTTGTGAAACAAAGAACGATTATAAATAAACTGCTAGCGATTTCTTTTGTGTCAAGGTAACAAATACGGTTCGTGTTTTTCCTTTTTAATAAACGTATCCGGAATTGCTCCACCAATGGGTCAATTCCGGATACACCCCTCAGAAAAAGATGACGACGATAATCAATCACAAGTGTTCAAATACTGTACGCTGATTAACAACTTATTTTCATTCTGATGTGGGAACAAATTAGAATATATTCCAATCGTTATGATTCCATTATTAGAGAGTTTGCGGTGAGCATTTTTCACTTCCCGATGCAGATTATAACGCATGTTTTGCCCTTGTATTGGATCGGAGTTCCGATCCATATAAAGTTATCGTAGCTCCGAAACGAAATAAATTACCAATCATACCTAGTCTTTGTAATCACGTGACAACACCTTAACCTTACTTCTTGCTATTACCGTTCCGTCAGTTTGTTGTTCTTGCTACAGATTAGGAATTTATCTTCATCGATTTATGTACCATTATGGATGATGACTTTCTTGGTAGCGCTTAATGCAAGAAATATATCTTCCATTTTCTATCAGTAACGCATTGCTTGCTTTCTGCAGCGCCCTCTGCATAACACACAGTATAACTTATATCGTAACTTCTACCGCAATCACTTTGCCATATAAATTTCGATACAGTATACTGTACTGTATCGAAAACGGGTTTACCGCAAACTCTCTATTATATATAAATTAATTTGTAATAGAGTATATTGTATTCTTGGCTTCAGTTCCATTCATTATCATATATTTGTGTCGGAATGTTTTAAAATCAATATCAAAAGTGCTATAGTCTGTCATTCTATGCATTCTAGCATTCGTCATAAGTAAAGACCGGATATTTATGCAATTGCATATTTTTCTTGCTTGCTTGTAGGTGACTGGCAGTCAATGCTATATATGAATTCGCTCGTTTAGAAGCTGTGTTTCAAGTTTTATTTTGCATATTTTGGGGAAAGTGCATAAATTTGCATATTTCTGGCAAACTACATATAAATTGCATATTTAATGTTTGGTTCATTCCATATATTATTAATTATTATTTATTTTAACCAACCTGGCTCTTCTACATTTAAACAGCATGTTCTATGAATTTTTGGTTTACTGAGCTATAGTTGACCTTTTTCAATTAGTTGAATTTTTGGTTTACTGGGTTCCTTGACCTTTTTCAATTTTTTCTCGAGATAATATTGCCATTATTAACTTTTAAACAGCGACATAAAATTTCATACTCCGATATGAAATATACATATTGGGCGATTTTATTTTTTAATCGGACTACTTTCTGTTTGAAAGAGTTGGCAAACTGCTTGTCAACGTCAACTTCCTTGGGCTGATTGAATACGAGTCGAGCTGTTCATTGTTAGAAATGCCAAAAACACCAATCCTTTCTGCGCAAAACTTCGGAATTGGATTGCCGCATATAATGAAGAGTACGAAATTTTTACAACGGATGGCAAGGTAGTGTTCTGCCAGCCATGGGGAAAGCAATTAGCTGTTGAGAGGAAGTCGCAACTTGAGCAACATGTGATCACAGGTACGTGTAACATTATTATTATTAGTTTAATTCATTCATTTCTTGACTTAGATAGTTCCTTTTGGAAAAACATATTATAGAAGGGTAGTGTTCAACTGAATTCTTGGTTTCAATTTCGGCCAATACTGGCCCAAAATATGATTTTCGGTTTTGGCGAAATGAGGCACTCATGTACTTTCGGTTTTGGTTCTATCTTCTTGCATTCGACGGCGCATTTTTTATATTACCAAAACTCCGGATAGTGTTTTGGGCCAACAATGATATAACTTCTCAAAACTCCGGATAGTGTAAGAAGTATAACAATTTATAAATGAAAACTTTAAAAAAATAAAGTATTCTATAGGTAAAAGTTATTCTCAGAGAAGATTATTCTGAAGTTTTTCTTTGAGGTGTACATAAAGCTGTCAGCAAACGGTCTATAAAAAACAGCAACTTCTGACAACTCTCACAAGCCAGAAAGCTTCCACCTCGCGGGAGTTATTTTATGCAGATTTGTGCACTGCATCGATTTCAGCAGATATACCTAAATTACAAAACACTGTTTTTAAAAATTTTCTTGAGAAATATACCAATAAATCCATTCCAGATGAGAGTACTTTGAGAAAGAATTACTTACACCCTTGCTCCAAAAAAACACTTCAACTAGTAAAAGACAAAATCGGGAAAAATTTTGTGTATTGATATTGTGATTTTTTTGGCGAGGTTCATATGAGACGAATTGGTGGAGTGTTAGTAGAGAATTGCTTCAAGTACTATAGAAAAGGATCATTAGAAGAAATTATTTGGCCAGTGTTTTGATATGTCTTCTCCCAAAGAGCGTGTCTACTGGTTTTCTTCGGCGTTTCTTGTTGGTGGAGGTGCAGTTCTTTTTTTTTTTTTTTTTTTTGTCAACAG
>WUQG02082822.1:0-26823 GCA_011317285.2 Androctonus mauritanicus | reverse complement strand
CCTCGGACGGATTTGTACCATCCATAAGCAAGATCTTCGTAGCGACATGGAAGAAACCAAGCCCGCCCGATAGCCAACGTTTCCTAATTGCAGAGCGGCTACTAGATATCTGCAGCGGCCCAGTTTGATTACAACCGCCATTGCCAGGAGGCAATACGACCTGACAACACACTAATTACACTTTCGGGTAGTTCGAGCAAGTTCAACCCTTCCATTCCTTCCTTAATCCCACGATACCGTGGATCGATGTGAAGCTGGCTTGTTTGTATAGTGTGTCGGTCCAGGCTTTAGCAATGTATTTATCTATCGTATGTTTGTATGAGAAAACTACTAGTAAGCTGCATTGGAAGGACTAAACACACGTTCCTTATTTGCTTTCCTTACTCTCCCGAGGCTAAACAGAATGGAGATTCAAATATTATAAGAAAATTTGTGTGTGTATATGTTTATATATAAACTCCTCGTATATTAAAAAATATATATGTGGTTAGCCAGGAAGATGGCTGGAGCATATTTTTCTTCGTTATTAGAATGATTTTTCTCTCTCTCTCTCTCTTAATCCTTACATTTTTTTTTAACTCGCTGTAATTTTTAAATGATAGCCTCGGGTATCGTTAGTAATTTACGCATGCGCCAGGCGATTTGTTTTATACATCTTTATGTAAATATTAAAGGATTGTAATCGATCTTAAACTAAGTAAGCGCAGTCCAACCGCATAATCGGTTTAAACACTTAAGCTTATTGTTCATAAAAATGATTCTCTTCAGTATATACCAACCTATTTCAGTTATACAATAATGGACTTATAGAATTGAATTACCAACGTTAAACGTTTAAATTCGTCGTCTACACAGCCTCTCATTACCAGCTGGATGGCTATCATTAAGTTAGTACGGGAAACGACCACCAGTGTAAACACCCCACTTCCGGCTAGCTACGAAACCATTTCCGGTCTGTTAGGAGGATTGCACGTGCCCGACGACTGGAAATGAAGAGGTCATCGGGGTCAACGCTGCCAAACAAAGACCCCCTATTCCTCCGCTTAACGTCAATAGTTTAACCAAAAATTTATTTTTCTAGTGCCCAACATCTCGTGGCAGCTGTCGGATCCCTCTACCCCCTAAACAGTCTGCTGTACAACAGGGCGATTGTTCCAATAGCCTTTGAAGTTATATTATACGTGGACTTAGATAAATATTTTCGAACGCCTTTCCGATGCTCCTAGCTTTCTTTTACACGAGTGCATCATAGATGGTCGGAGTTGGCTACAGCAAAGGGTTGGCTTTTAAACCAACTAGAAACCACGAGCCAGTTTTCATTGTTCGATTCTAGTATTTTATACAGTATCAGTTAATTAGAAAGTTAAAATTTAGAACGGTTCTGGAGATATTTTGAATCATATTTCGCATGGTTTCGGCCTTTCTTAAAGAGTGCCGCTCTCGACAATTGTAACTCAATTGGCGCGAAGAGGGTTCCCGCCAGCAAGCGGGATCATCGCGTGCCACTAGGGGGCGTTCCCCGTCGTGTGATGGCGCAACAAACGTTCATTTATAATTGGATTTAATGGCGTCCTTCCTGCCGGCCCTACTGTGCCATCAGACGCGTCTAACTCGACACTGCTTCTCGACAACTGTAGACGAGCCCTGAAGGATTCGAACGGAAGAGGGCCTGGAGACAAAAAAAAAAGAAAAAAGGGTGGAAGGTTCGGCAGTATCGGAAAAATTATCGTGTTGTCGGTATAAATCATAACGTTAGAGGTATGCGAAATATAGTTTTCGAGTGGAAGTGAGAAGATATTGAAAATTGAAAAATTATTAGCCCATCCGGAGATCGGAGAGTGAAGAAATGTTTTGTAAGACAGTCCTTTCATTGAAAATCAATAGTTATTGTAGTGCAATTCAGGGCTCTTGGAAACTATCTTAGGAATTTCTCATAGAAGATTTAAGAACATAAAATATTGAAAAAGATCTACAGGGACTAGAAAGCGAGAAGTGCCAAAGAAGACAGATGAAATTCACTAAAATAGTATTCGTATCAACATTTAAAATTTCATTATTTCAATACTTAACGTTAAAAAAAAAAGAAGAAGAAAAGAAGAGTTATAAACGAAAAAGGCAATTTGCTCTCTCTCACACGTTTCTATTTGTGGAGTAATGACAGTAGCGGCAACAATTACAAAAACCTTTAGGCGAAGGGAAAACAGTTTTATGAAAGGTGGCAAAGATAACAGGTGTTAGACACAGGATAGTTTTACTGTCTATAAAAACACACACAGCGGTTTAATTCGCGTAATTTTCTCCTTATATTCACTTAGTGTGACCGAGTCATATGACCCAATGTTGCTGGATAGGATCGTTACGACGCTTTTCGCACCGCTTCTCCCTGGAGGTTGATGGTGAGGAGATAGTGGATGTTCCATTGTCGTTTCTTGGTCCTACGCAACACTCTTGGGCGCAGTATTGTCTGGATGGAGGTGGTTTGTTAGTCTCTAGTGCGTTACTGGTTAGCTCCACTATCCTCAATAGTCTCTTTTATCACACTTTTGACATTATTTTAAGTCGAACATGTCCTATACAAGACATTAGTTTCCGCACGATTTTTGATATACGACTAGCCATTCTTTACCTCTGATCACTTTAATGTTACTCTTCGCTTGTTTAATTTTAATTTTGAACCAATCCGTCCTGGCAGAGTATCTGACAAACGAAGAATCGGAGTTAAATGAGCGTTTACTAGCCAAATTAACGAGTTTTATAACGGAACGATCTACAGAAGCGCTTTTAAATAAGATCGTGATGATGGCTTCCCCGCCGCACTCGGGAGCACTCCGATAAAAACACTTATTCGGGTGCTACCGGAGGATATCGTTGGGATGCTGGAGGGAAGGTAAACACGCAATTCCGATCTTATTTGGAAGAATATTTTTAAAACTTTAACAGAATGGTTATTCGAAGGGTAAAAAAAGCTTTCGTCCATTTCATCGATCCGCTTCTTTTACTGAGAAGCGGATAAAATGTCGAAATGATTTTCTGCCGGTTATGTTCGGTAACTGGTGGCTCCCCCTGCTGTCTGTAGATCGACGAAACGCATATGTCGCCATTGTGTCACGTGACACCATGCAGACGATCGCTGACAGACGAGCATTCCGTCGAAACGCCACCGACTCCTCCTGTCGTCTACTCTGATATCCGCTGTCTTTCCTCTCTCCTTCAGCCCGATTCCAACTGTCACTTTTACTAACTCCTTTCCCCATTAAACAATAATTGCCAAAATAAATATTATTTTTTAATGAAGAGCCGAATTTGCGGTAAAAATCGGAAGAAAAAAAACACCGGCGGAAAGTTTGGAGTTAAAGGTAACAACCTCCAGACAGAAAACATACCTGATTTCCCATTCAAAAGTCTAGAAATAAAGTGAATTAAGCGCGCAGTTTGCAGACCGCACAACACTCTTGAGATAGGATAGAAGCGTTTATAGTTAAAACGATATTCGAAGCAAGGGCTATAATTTCGTAGGAAAAGCCTGAACCCTGAGGGAATACTTTTCTCTTCCTCTAGCAGTTCGGTGTAATCGCTTTCTCTCAAATCGAAACGATCACGAAATTTCTCGTTAACGACGAGAGTACAGAAGTCACGTGTCGTATGAGAGAAGCTGTCATTGATTGGGGGAGTCTAAGTAGCAAAGGCATGGAAATTTGCGTGACTGGCTGTCGCCGACATGCAATCAAGAGATTAGGCTTGGGAGGACGGGATAATAAGGAAGCTTGGCTGAAATGAGTCTTCTTTCCCCCCCTTTTCTAACTCTTACTCCTTTTTCGGTTACGTTACTAGTCTCTTGACACGTGTATATGTCCTGCAGAGAAACTGAATGGAAAAACCTCAGATACCCCTTCTTATTTTATGGTACTCCCTCATGAGATGTAATTCTGTAATCTATTTTTGGCTAGCACAAATTACTGTTATGTTCTCTCTTACCTTATCGGCGTTTGGTCGGTGATGAAGAAAGAATAAAGGAGGTAACAATCCAAAACTAGAGTTTAGAAAAGCGTAGAATAAATATGGTCTAGTTGGGTTACCACTCTGTTAATCAGAATCTGCTAAGCTGAAATTAATAGTATTACGTTGTAGCTGAATAATAATTAAATGAAATTAGTTACACGTGTAATCAATACTAGGCTTGTTATGAATTGTCTGTTCGAATTAGATCGTTAACATGCATTTCTCCCGTTATGTTTAGGCGCTGTTTGGTGTTTACGGGGTGAAATGGGACGAATTCCACCACCGAGCTTTGTTTAATTACGTAAACCGTTAAAGGAGACCGAGTGTGAAAGGTTCACGCAGATCCTGCAAGAAGAGCTGACATTGCAGGTGGTGCAGTGAAAATGAGACGACATCACGACCAAAACACGTGAATCCGTGAAGGCGACAGAGCGTGTGGATATTCCGTTTGGCTTCGCGTGTTGGCTGAAACTGATACAGAGCGATGGCGTGCATCAGCAACCTGCAATCTTTAACATTGAAGACGGTGGGGTGTGAACCGGGTGGTCTGGGGGTGGACTAGAACCGCCTGCGTTCTAATGGTAGTCATCCCCGAGACAATGCATTACTTTAGCATAAATTTATGAAGTGAGACGGCGTTGATTTGCATAATAACGGTTTGTAGCTGCCGCTCCATTACACAGCATGTTTTTGGATACTTTCAGGTATGCTTGGAGGATGGAGATAAGAGGCCGGTGGCGCGACCTTGAGCATCTAAAGAACCGTGTCTCGCGTTATCACTCGCCTGAAATACGGACTTACATATTTCTAGATTCTGTAGTACTTTGAGATTTATATTCTATATTTTGACATAGATTACGGACTCTACCTTATTGATTTCGGGGATCTACACCGAGCTAGTATTCCATTTTTTTCCCGTCTCTCCACTTCTTTACTGTCTGCTACTCCAGCAAAATAGATTAGTTCCAACAAAATAACTCGATACGTTTCTTTATCATTTGCAAAATGCATATTTTCTTCCATTTTAATTGCTTTTAATTTATCGCGCTCCTTAAATAAAAAGATGATTTTTTCTTATAAATTTATTTAAAAAACTCAAAATAATTAAATATGATAAAAGACAACGTTGATAGTTTTTAAAAAGTAATAAAAAATTTATTAAGAAAGCCTTATGACTATAACTGCACTAAGGCTTGACTGCGCTTTCTATTTTATTCTCCTACAAACACGTCGGTGTTAGAATTTTATGGAGTTGCCTAAATGTAGGCTTTCCTACAATAGTCTACCCCCTTATCGAAAATAGCCGTGGTAATCGTCAAGTGTTGTCGTGCAACACTTGTAAGTCACTAAATCGGATTTTATGTGATACGAAGCCGAAGTTTTAGAACCATTTAACAACCCAACCGACTATGGACAGTCCCTTTGTAATCCTTGGTTGGAGTTCCGTCACGTTCGCGTTGAAAGAGGATGGAACCGGCCGGGGACTGTTCGTCCCTTCGTCTGACTACTCTGGGCAGAAGAGATAAGGGGTGTACTATCTTCTATTCGCACACACACAACGCTTGAGAGCTCGTTAACGACATAACAACTTCTATTTGAGGAACGTGCACCACCTCTCTAACTACCGTTGACTGGGCTTGGTCTTTTACCTGAAACATTTTCCTCCTGTAAATGGAACCTAGTCCAGTATAACCCGTATAATTTGATCATTCCCTTTAAATTACTGGATTAAATTATTCTTGTAAATGAAATTTTAGCTAACACGAAACACGACTTTGTTTTTCTAATTTTTATATGTTAAGTATCTTTTATTTTAAATATATCTGTATATTATTTCTTAGGTGTTCTGGGATTAGAATTTTACAAGGGAATTTTTGGTAAAGTTAGGAAAGCTCCCCTCATCCTATTTTGGACACCTTCCGGTTCAACAGTTACTGCTTCCTTTTCTCATCCATCACGACTGTGTAAATATTTTTGTTGCTGTCTTTATATTGCGTGGGTAGATCTTTCCTGTAGCATTTGCTATACCAACGAAATTCTTTTAAAAGACAAATTTTGCTACAATATATATCTTTCAATCAGCAAAGGAAATTTAATAATGCCTTTCACGTATTATATATGTACTCTCAACCTTAGAAACCGGAATTATCCGACACATTTTTATGGTCATTTTTTTATGGATAAATTTATTAATTAGAATTTTTGGAGATAATTCGGATATGTTATTGATTCGGAAATAGTATAAAAATCTGCGAATGAGTTTGATGAGAGCCGCTTACAAGTAATTAAGCGACTCGTGACACGTTTAACTGCAATCTAAGTAATAGAAAATACGCAGTTCATCAAAGTGCAATTAAAAAATAATCCATTTGTAGTAGAGATGGAGCAAAAGTTTCTCTCACGAAACGGTGACTGGAGGTAAGCAAAAATCGTCACGCTAGGCGTATATGCGCAGCAAAATCTATCCCATCTTCCGTCAGACCGCCTAACCAATTAACTAGGAGATAGCTTGAGTGTTCGCGTGCTTGCTAGAGGGAATGAAAGGCCGCCATCAGACAGACGGTGGAGTTAAGCGCGATAACAGGAACCTGACAAATGTCTTGTATTTCAACAGCGCGTCATTACTTCTAAGCGACTTTTATTGAAATCGTAAAAAAAGGCAGTAATGATAAGAGCAATAGCGACGACACGGTCAGATTCCGTTTGGACAAAGCAGTAATGGCTTTTAATGTATCGACGAGATGCAGTTGATCTGAATTTTGTTTTATTTTTAAACTAGAGAAATTTCCCATTAATGCGCGAAACCGACCACATAAAGCGACCATTTTTTTTTATTATTTTTATTTTTTGACTGTTTTGTCGTTGTCGTAATTCGAGGAAAGAGTACGTTGGTGTGTGTATATATCGGTTATTTTTACCCAATTACCAATCCGTTGATGACAGTTTAGAGCGTACGAGGTTTAGCGTGGGAATACGTGAGATGCCGGCTGCACCTTCATCCATTATGGAAGAGAGAAGTCGACCCCCGGGTCACATGATCCCGGTAATGTGTTCCTAGGTGGTTGAGCAATTAGTGACGGTTGCTAAGCAACCTTGGACCGATACGTGTTTTGAAATGCGTATGCGTCTTGCAAACCACGTGCGAAATGAATCCTGAAATTTAACCCACTCGATAACTGGACAGCGTTAGCAATTTAATCCCCTAACTCAACGTTGCTTTGAAATTAATCCCAATAACTTGTATAATTTGTAACCTTCCACGATTTCATAATTGTAAGTTTGAATTTGTTTGCCCATCAATACGCGGTGCTCATTGCCCAGATATCTTTTCTATTCAACTCTTATTTTACACTTATATTGGCTACGATATCCGTCAGAGATATCCAACTGATATATCGCTAATATATAGTTCGATATTCGCACAAAACTATGGTCACGAATATGCAGAGATCTGTTAAAGTGGCACCATTTTAATCATTTTTTTTTTTAATATTTTACTCGCGAAACGGGCAAAATAAAGTCCCTATTTTGATAAATATCCAATTAAAACAACAGAAAATGTAAATAAAAGCAGAAAGAATTGAATTTTCGAGTCGGCCAGAGCGAAAAAAGTGTTATAAACTGATATGTTTCCATTGAAGAGAATCTGGCTTACTTTTAGGATATTATTCCAAGACAGAAGTCTTTTTTTAATATTTTCTTTGCTTACAAAACAACTGGCGACCATACGGATGATACCGCTAGGTGTCGCATGTCATTTTCTATCCCCACCGTGCAGTATAAGCGAGCAGTTGGGTAACCTTAAACCCAGCTGATCAATTTTGCAATTCTTTCGGTCGGATTCCAAGCTGGTAATAAATCTGTAACGAGACCCATTTAAATTGCCTCTCGATCGATGCTGACGTCACACAGACCCTGTGACGTCATCGCAGATTGGAAGAGGCGCAGATGGAATAAATGTGTCTCGTGTAGTCGGATCGAAAATCTCCACCAATCAATTCTACTTGAGGTGTCGATATCATTATTACGTAACAATAGACGTGTGTAACGTCATAACACACATACACACACACATATATCGCGCCGGGATTTCTGGGTAATTTCTGTGTTACGTTGGCTAGTTTTTCGGTAGAAATAAGTCATTTTAAAAAGCTGTACGCGAAAAATTTTAACTGTTTCGACGTCCACCTTCTCTTCGCTTTCTTCAGTGAAATATTTTTAATTAGATTTTTCGTTCTTGGCCTGTATTCGTTAATAACACAAGGAGATATTTTAAAATCGCTTATTGTGACGTAAACTCCCAATGATGCTCTAGGTAATAATCAAAAATAGGTTAAACTTCCGCTAATTACTTTTAAAACTTTGTAATCACTTTAAATAATTCTGCCTAACATAGCTTCTTAAAAATGAAATTTTCTTGGTGACATCACGAAATTAGTAAAAATTTCAATCGTTTTTTTGTTATTTTAAATTTGTTTACGGTAAACATTTTTATATTTTAATTATAAAACGAAGGCATTGTTTAGTATAAACATTTATAACACATTCTGTGGAGTTTAAAATACGTAATTTTAAAAAGAATAAATTTTTTGCGTGTAATAATTTATTAGCGTGAGAATTATTTTAATATGATAAGATTTGACGATTCTCTTCTTTTGTCAAAGGCGCTTCAGCTCGAAAGACTGTCAAATGCGGATATCTGGCATTAGATAGGTTCCTGACATCATCATGTTCTGTCAACAGAGCTTCTACATCGACAAGAAGGAAATGTTGTATCGCACCGAGGACACATAGTATTAGCAGTGACACACGTCAGTCACGTGATAAACTTTGAGACCAATGGGAACAGCGGACAGTTCATTATCCGGTGGAGAAACTTTTCGGCCTTGTTAAGTTGACGTCTGACCTGCGACTTGGGCTGACCCGGTTCGACAAGCTTTAGTCCAATTAGGGGGCCTTATCTCTCTTCTCTTTCTCTATACCCCATACGAAAATCCCTCATTTCGTTCAGTACAGAAAGAACTTTCAGCTTTCCGCAGGCCTGTCAATTTTCTAGTGTCTTTTGGGTCTTGGTGGACCCCCAATTCGTTTCACTTCTAACCCAAGAGACAAGTAGGAAAGAAATTGAACAGCGAAAACCTAGAAGTGGTTGTAAAAAATACACAGATATAAAAAAATAAAGAGAGCTTGGATTTTTCTGTGGAAAAAGAGGTATTTCTTTTTTTCTTTTTTTTTTTGCTGTCATTAGATTTTTCTGATAAAATGACATTTTGATTATTAGATGTCTAGCAAAGAAATATTGCTTCTAGTTTTGGACATTTGCTATTGTTTGCTGGCAATTCTGAAGTCTTAAAAGTAATCTTTGTGCTAGTTTAATTATGGTGCATTCAGTTGCTTGTCGGTTCAATGTCCTTTATTACGTCTTTAATTGTTAAATGTCTTTCAAAATTTATCAAAGGAAACTCGTATTAACTTAATGTTTTGGTATCTTTCTCTCTTTCCTTAAGTAGCTTTTTGCTTCTTTCATTATTAACAAACCTACTTTGACTAAACAAGCTTAAATTTGTAAACTTGAAATATCTAAAAGAAGTTGGTCAGGATTATTTATTTAAAAATATAATTTAGAAGTAATTGGAAAATTACTAGAGGTAAATACCGCTGTAAATATTAATTAGGTGGAGAATTCGGCGATAAGATGAGTGGGAGTAGTAACGTTGTATATGGCAATAAGGAAGGAGCAGCAATATTTGATGTACTTGTCCGTTCGAGAAACTCAAACAATGTATCAATAATGAAGAAGCAGTCCACAAAATTATCAAGGATGGGAAAGAACCGTTCTCAGACCTTATTGTGTTCTAGGAAATGGCAAATACGCTCTGAATTAACTATTTGTTTTGCTCCCATTTTTTTATTTATTTATTCCTCGCAGATTGATTGCTGAGGAGTTGGTTTTAAAACTCGAAAAATAAATGCGCTCTTTGCTTTATTTTATCGTTCCATAATTGATTTTTTTAAAAAAGCTCGCTCCAAAGAACAGCTGACTTTAACCGGTACGGACGGACTGGCCCTTTTGAAATGGTGCAAAATTCCTCTCATAAAGGAACCCCCGTTTCGATTGTGGCGAGAAAGTGACGTATTCATTTTCCGCATTCCCACTATTGCCACAGCGAAGAGAGTGTAGATGTCCGAATTGAGAGTGGATCTCTTCCATCACACCCCTCCGTATCCCCCGCTGTTCGCCCCAGAAGTGGCTCCCTGACCTGCCAAAACCAACCTGTCCTAATGGATTTCACATTACGTGGCTCTGCTTCCAAATGGAGGGCTTTTCCCTCAGTCTTGTACTTCTCTCGTTAACGGTGATTGGGTAATAATGGCTTGCCACTCAGTGCTTCCAGCTTTTATCTTCCAAATGGTATCAGACGCATTTAGAGGTTGTACTTATATGGCACAATAGCTCTGACGTCATAACTTCCGTGGGTATCATGCCCATAGGAATTTTATTAAAAAAAAAAATTTTTTTTGAAGATTTAACTTTTTTTTTCCTTTATAATCGTTTTTAAATTAATTTATTAAATTAATTCTAAACTATGGGTAAACGTTTCGAAAATGATATTTATTTATCTTTTAATTAAATCTGAGCTGAATATCTTATAGTACCGAAGAGATTTCGGCTTAAGAGAAGTTTGGTCAAGAACTAGCATCTGGCTCTTTCTCCCAGCCCCTTCCTATCCCCCTTTGCCATTAGGCTTACTTCTTGATTGTGGCTCAACATGCAATCTTGTGATAACCTCAACCTAAGACGTTGCAGATAAACAACCCGCTCTTTTCGTCATCTCCAATCGGGCGCGCGCTCAACTCGGCCCCTCTTCTAGCCCCATCTTTAGTGATAAATTACAGAGCAGACCCAGAGGTCGAGTGTAGTGGTATACCACCCCCTGCTGGGATTTTGCTGTATTGTCTGTTATGGGAAAATTAGAAATCTTTCTAATAATATTACCGCAGCTTTTCTGGAAAGTTTTTTTTTTGTTTTTTTTTTCCTTGTTTCTTCGTTCCCCTTTTGGAATTTTTATAGGTGTGCCGATTTGAAGAAATTATCATCGAAAGCCAGATTTGTTTTATGACCGAAATTAAATTAGTTTTTAAAATTGAAATTTCTATAATAAAATTAAGTTATTTCTACTTCTTTTCCTTCCGTATTAATCATTCTTTTATATATATATATTTTTTTTAAAGTTAGAATAAATTCGTTAACCCAAAAAAGTCATTTCGTAATCCATAAAGTTGCGCTCGAATCTTATGGTAAAATTTTGGCGAATTATCATGGTAATTCTCCAAAATTTTCGATATCGGTGAGAGTACGTTTTCTAAATCGGATTTTAATCGTATCCCGCCATTTTAATTGGCTAAAAAAAATTTATAAGAGGCGAAAAATATTTCGAAAAACTATGGACAAAGCAAGAAAACTATAAATGAAATCAGTTTTTAAAAATAAAATATCAGAGCAAAGTTATACTTTACTTCTTCTTCTGTCGTATTTCTCTCACATTTTTACCTTTTCAAAGAGGATTGACCTCTTTAATCCTAAGAATTAAGAGCACATAATCCATAATGTTGCGCTCGAAATCTCGTCATGACCGAAAAAATTCTTCAGAATTTTCCATCACGAAGAACTCTTTTTTTTTTTTTTTTTTCTCTCGATCATATTTTACAAATATCCTATCAATTTAGTTGATTAAAAAAAAAAATAAAGGAATATATGATGGGGGAAAAAAGAGTGAATATTTCGGAGGGAAGCAGTAAACAATAGAAGCAACACGACATATAAAAAATATTCTTACAAGAGAAAAAAACGACAAAATTTTACTCGTATCATTAAGCACAGAGCGGTTTAAGTCCCATCCCATCCCAGCTATTATTTTTCCGATCATATTAGATACATTATCTAGCTAGACCTCCCTTTTTACTCCTCCTCTCTTTTCTCAACTCCTCCCCTTCTTAAAGAACGTTTTCGAAGTATTCTTGTTGGGGTGGGTCAAAAGCTAATTAAGGTAGAATTCAAACGAAGCAGAAGAGATTAAAAAGTGTCGAATGCAGATGTTGATTAAGAGGTAACGAGCACAGAAGGGATTCTGCTTGGCGAAATTAAGTGAGAAATGTTATCTACTAGGGTTTTAGTTTTCTGCTGTTTTTCTGTAAGAGGCGTTTGTGATGCAGAACAATTATTTGTTTTTTTTTTTTTAATACATATATTCCTTATGTTTTTTTTTTTTTTTAATGAATTATACAGACCGAACGTCGGGGTAATGCTAATTTTTCTTGCCTAGGAAAGCTCATTGACACGCTATTATTTAAATAATCTGAGGCAATGTTTTGACACAATTTGTATTTTATCCCTACGTAAACATCACTCATCAAATTTCCTCATGAGGTGTGTTTTTCCAGGTCGGTTTTGTAGATGACAAATTGACAGTTGACACTTTCCTGTTCACCAAAAAACTCGTGGAGGAAGTAGGTATTTTTAAAACGCCATACATTTGTCACCGATCCGAGTCTGTTTGACAGGATAGAAACTTCTAGCTTGATGTAATTAAAAGGCGCATACAGAAGGAAGTTTTTCGATAGGTTTTGCCTTTATTATCAGTTTTGATGAATGAGAGCTAGTTTAGACGATGCAATATTAAGTTAAGTAAGTTAGTATACACTCGATAAGTATTAAAAAAAAAGAAGAATAAAAAGAAGAGTTTTGATTATTTATCGGAATTTGAAATATAATAGAATTTATTCGGAGAAAAGCAATGCTAACAGCCAACGAGATGCCATTAAGAAAATTAGGAATTGGAAATATGACTCAATGTGTCACAGATAGTTTTGTTTATTCATATAACAAGAGAAGTGAATTAAAAAAATTAGGAATAAATTGTGTAGATAATTCGATGTTCTCTGGAAAAATAAAAAAAAAATTTTATTAATCTTCCTTAAAATATTTACAGATTGATAGCGGAAGATTAAGAAATGCCGGGATGAAAGTTAGATATAAATAGTGATCTCGCCTATTTCCTGCTAACAAAACGAGTGGAAATAGCTTTATCGGCAGTTTAATAACATCTAGAAAGCATTCAATTTTAAAAAGTCTGTATGTATTCATGACCTTTTAAAAAAATCATTGATATTCGGTGAATGAAGCTGGGATTTTTGCAGAGGCGAGTGTGTTCGTTTCCACTCAACTAGTCAGTGTCGCGCAGTGCAGCCGACGTGCAGGATGGCGAGTTGTGCTACTTAGCTGAGACTCGAGAATTTATAAGCAGACTCGGGAAGATATCCTGGAGAGGCGAGCCATCTCTGTTGCCATAGCGACGCTCCGTGCCTCCGCATGCATCTACAGCTTCCAACACGGCCTTTATTAATTACCCTAAGGCTGCATATTTATGAGTTCATACTAATTAGACTCGCACAGTAACTTGACATCCTAGAGATAAGGGTTTTGTTCCCATTGACGCTCAGCACCGGAACTGCTTGATGAGATCATGCTGCCATCACAGAAAATTTTAATCGTCTTTTTGGCTTTTTACTTTGTCTTCTTGATTGCTGTTCTCAATGAATGTTTGTTGTTACTTCCCACCCTAACAATCTCTTCCCCCTCGGCTTCGTCGTATAAAGAACCTCATTTTCCCTCCAAGCTATATCGCTTTCCGTCTGACAGTTTTATGTGCACCGAGTTGCAACGGTTGAAGCACGTCTTTGCCTGACTTCGAATAAACCAATGCTTTAATTTTTACAACCCCTTTGCATCCCAAAGAGGATTCGTTTTTATTTTGTTATTTCTTATAGCACTGCCTTGTTAGACAGCATGGATATTTATATGTCTTTATTGGATTCTATACGATGGATGAGAGTCGAGAGTGTTTTTTTATCCCTTACCTCTTTCCAATTATCTGTTGAAATGAAGTTTGAAATAAATTAGGATTAACCCCGCTAATTATTGTCGTTTGGAGAGTGAAAGGAGGGATGCAGTTTTTTTTTTTTTTCTCTTCTTCTTCCTCTCGCTCCCGCTCCTTTTCTTTTCTGTGGAGAGGCGAATTGATGTGGAAATGGTATAATTGGAGATTACACTTTTATTGAGATGCGGAAAAACTTTGATTATATTGAAATTTTCTTATCTCTTATCGGACTTTTAAATCGTTAACAGCTGATAAGTTTCGATGATGCACTTTTACTCTTTACTCCCGATAACTTACGGAAATATCTTATCAGCTCTTCTGCCTTATATTTAATAGCTGTTTAATGATATTTATATCAAATTATCCGTTTTCTTGCGTACGCCATGATTAAAATAGTCGGCGGCTTTGATCTTTGTAATTGTTTAATTTTAGCCCTCTTTTTTTTTTAAAGAGTTACTTCCATAAGTAAAGATAACGAATGGCCTTGTCATAGAATTAGGTCTATATTAATTAAAAGAGTTAAGTTTGAACAATATGTCACAACAGTTCTGAATCTTATCTAGTTTTTCCAATTAGAACTTTTATTCTTGCTATTGTCTAAGTAGAAAAATGACAAGAAATTTTTCATGTATTGAGAAATTGTTGTATCGACTCCAACATATTTCATTCGACATGTTTTTGTTACAGGTTTCGATATAAATTGTCATACTTTCTATGTAACACATAAGAGGTGGTTCCTAACCTCGTAAGATATTGTCAAAATCGACAGTAGTCCTTTAATCATACAGAAAAACCGAACTTTTTTTCGTCCAATCATTTATATGAGCTATTTAGTAAGATGCGAAGAGGCTAACTGCATAGCAGTTATAACCCATGTAACATACTGACTGTAATATTTAGTAGATAATTTAGTAGTAATTAATAGTTAATTATCTATCGCACTGTTTAGCACTTGAGGTTTCCAGCCGAGGGCGATTTCGTCGCTGCTGAGCAGCGCAACTTCTAACTACTGCTTGATAACATTAACTATCCTGCAATAGTCCTGTTAACTTTATAGATGGTTCTGCCGCGGCTTGTTGCTGCATCCATATCGAGGTTATTAAATGATAAATTATACCTTTCACATATAGCTATAGGCCTATATATATATAAATGTTACTGCATTATTGAGAAGTAAGTTGCAACTGCTGATTTCGGATAGTTTAATGATCCTAAACCATTATCTCCATTGCAAATCCGTTATTTTTATTTTAAATTTTTCTGCTCGGTTTCGCATGATTCCAGTAACATGATAATCAGATTAATATCTAACATAAAATCATAAGAATTCTTCAGTTTGATTGTTTAATTTCGCTTGCAGCACTCGAATAATCTTAAATATTGCATGCATAAAAACGGTCGATTGCGTAAAAAACGAAAATTCGACTTTATTTTTTTGTTTAAACTTAGAATTACTCGCGAGAATCCTTCTGGTTTCGTTAGAGAAATTAAATCTTCGAGATTCTTCTAGTTTGGTTTCTGGAAACATTCGACACGAATCTCGCTCTTTATGGATTTCATCTTGACTCCTACCATTTATATAGAAAGGAATTCGCGATTTATACTCATCTGCTTTATTAGATAAACAAATCAAGCAATATACTTACATAAAGGAATTTAAAAATTTTATTTAGGTTTGTTTACTCTTGACCTCTTGGAAAAGAGCCGGATATCTTTTTCGATTGTATATTTGGAATCTGTGGACCGTTTCAACGAGAACAATTTCGCTCCTGGGTAAACTCCTATGTTTACCAATGTCTATTCTCAGATCAGTGGACCGAGTGTAACGTCTGCCTGGAATTTAAACGGAATTTTAACCAGGAACTGCAACAAAAAATAATAATAATAATAATTTTTGTTTATGCTAGGAAGTTTTTAATTATCGAGAAATTATATTAAATTTTTCGCATACTTTTGACCGGTTGAATTAAAACATTCAGAGGAAAAAAAAAAAAATGCAGCAAACTTCGCACATCGTTTCTCTACCGTTATAAATTTTTGTACTTACAGCGTGAGTCTTTTTTTTTTTGTGGAGTTAAACGTTGTTCAGAAAAATAATAATACATATATATATATACAGTATACGTATATTTAAAAGAATTGTCTAGAGTGGATAATTAGATATAAAGTTACCTGGCAAAGAAGTTTTATCTGCAAGATATATTCCATCATAAACGCGAGTAAAAAATTAGGCAAGACATAAACATGGCGAAAGCATTCTAATATGATATAAGAGCGGCTGAAATGTCCACAGATATGATTCATTATCTGTTGTGTTCAAAGTTGACTGTACAAGTTTTCTACCAGAAATGCATTTTTGCTGAAAACACCATCCATAATTTTTGTTTTGGTTTGTTTCAGATCTCTTAAAAGTTGTTTAAAAGTTCGTATTTAGAAAATATGTTAAAATGTTATTTCAATTATTTATCTCTCGATGATAATTAGCTTGATGGAAAATTTTTGCGCTTCATTATTTTGTTTAAAATGCGCATTCCTTAATTAGAATTTTGCATTCGTTTTAACTTTGTTCCTGTCAAAATTTCGTAAAATGCCGGCTATATAGGGAAGTAAAACCGTAATTTAAAAAGATATATAATATATAAATATTTTATGAACAGAGAATATTAAATTATTTAAAAATTTTCACCCTTGGAAAATTATCATTTTTGGGAAATATCCTCTTACGCTTTCACCTCGTGACGTCAGCGGAGGTTCAACAGTGGAGGAAATGGTGAGATTGGGTCTAAAAGCAGCGGAGTATGAACCGAAAGGGGGGGTCAAAATTAAGTTAAGGCTTTCTCCCCCTCACTCTGACAAAAACACGGAGTTTGGAGGGAGGTGGTGGGAGAATGTAATGAAGAATAGAAGGAATTAGCAGACAGACTAGAGGACTGGCAATTTCATGCCCCAAAGAACATGACTTTCATTTTTAGTTGGAGCTCGGACCACGGTCGCTTTGGGAGAAGACTGGTTGCCATGGTTACCAGAGATGCTGGGAAACGTCCTACTGTAATATGGTTGGGGGTAACAATTAGACTGGCTTCTCTGGCCATTGTTGTGCTACCGTTCGGGATTTGTAGATCGGAGCGCCACTAGCGGTGATGTGGCGAAACCCGAAGAAGATATTCCACGCTCCATTTTAAAAATTCGCTAACTTTCTCTACGTTTTATTAACGTTATCGTGCCGTTTAAAATATACAGTCGCTTAGTAGTGATTTTTGTGAAAGATTCTTGTTCGAGGAGATAAAAAAAATTAACGATTTAGAGTCTCGGAGTTAAATAAACACGCTTCTTACTAAATAAAGTGGATTTTGCGGCGTGTCGCATCTTCTTTCAGCACACTGCCAAGCGGCTGAGTTTGATGGCAATAAGTAAAATTCTCGCACCCTGCACCGTCTCGCAGATTTCGCATTGCAATATGTGGAGCGATTGGCTAAACATCAATTGGAACTCACCTTGCAGAAAACAAAGAATGCATTCGAGACAAGCGAGACTGCCCCTCCTGCTAGGCCCCAGTGACTGCAAAGTAAGTAGAAGGGGGAGGGAGAATGTTATTTTTCATTCAACTTCAAAGAGACGTGAGTGGCACTGGGAGAGAGAGAGAGAGAGAGAGAGAGCAACAACGGTACAGCAACTGCTGCAGTCCGGTTCCGGGGGTACCTTGGCGGTGGCAGAACACGTGTAAGCGCTTCTCATTTATCATAGTCTTCTGTGACCACCATTAAATTACCAACGTTCGTGCAATAACCTACCTCACTTGTTGCTATACGGTCGACTGTACGACTTTGCTAATTTGTCTTGTTGACACATATTGAAAGTCCTAATCACAGCTACTGTCGCGGGGAAATATGTTTGGCCCCCAGTCTCCTTTTAGCCCCCCTGGCTGTCCCCTAGAGGTGTCACTCCTAAATGCTGCACGTAATTTCTATTACACTTGCGGGAATAGAAAGTTAGAAGTGATTGCATATCTTGTTTGTACACATTTCCATCTTCTTTAAAGGAATTTATACCCTTTAAAACGTGTAAAATATTTATATTTTCCTCCCGACTTAATGTCGCTTAATGTAAATGAGATTTTGTGACGTCACGCATTGTGCTGAAAATTCTCTTTTGAGTCGGAACCGAGAAGGAACTCGGAAGTGTTAGACGCGGTTTTCATATAAAGCAGGGGGACACGTCTTCTTCTTCCACAGTGTCACCTAGTAGGGGAGTAAAAAAGAAAAAATTTCGCCCAGTGCTGTCTGTCATGTATTATTCACACAATCCAAAGTCCAGAGAGTTAAAGAAAGCCCAAATACAGAAAAATATCGTGCAGCTAGAGGAACCACTCTGCCAGCGATCACGTGGTATGTCGTTACATGCCTCGTCTTAATTTGCATAGGAATGAGAAATTAATGAACTGTATGATGGAATTCTCACAAACAACGAAGACAACCGAAAACCCGTAGTTCCATTATTAACTAGAGTTAGCAATTTGGAAGCACTCCGGTGTGAAATTTAAATCTCTAGATGCTCTCCCACCATAGCCCATACGACTTCAAACGAAACTTCGATTGTACGGATGGAAGTGTTTTTTTCCCTTCTTTTTTACTTCTTTTGTTTTGGGTCCAGTTCTCTTTTGACCAAAGAACCCAATCTTGTGTTATCGATTGGATTGTAGTATAGCTCAGTCAATACACTCTCCTGTCTATAGTGAGGTAAAATAGAAAGACATTTTTCTAACAGTGCAATCACTTGCAAGCACAAAAATGGGTTACCAGCCAGATATTTGAAAAGAAAACTTGTATCGAAGGCAATTTCATACATTGAAATGCATAATTATTCTTCCTTTTTTACATCAGAAACAGCACTTGGTCATTTTGTTTACATTTTGCCATTCTCTTAATTCGCTGAATAAAATTCGTAGTAAATACTTCGGACAAAATATCTGTTAGAAATTCCTCTCCACGACCGATTTTCCAGTAATGTCCACACGACCCATGTCACCGAGACTTCGTGACAGAGCATGAAACCCAGTGAAACCAGGTGAATGTTTAAAACCAACATCCGTTTCTTATTGATTGCAATACAGAAATCTCATTAATTCTTCACTAATTCACTTATTATGGATTTAATATTCTAAATTCTTATTTTTTTCTTCGAATATGCTCAATAGTTTGAAATATTCTAGAAAATCCAGTTAAATATTTCTTCTTTAAACAAATTCATCTGTTTGTTTAAAAGTTATTAAAAGAGTTTGATCCCATTCACTCAGATAAAACTATTTGTAAAGGTCTTTAAATCGAAAATTATTCTCTGGAAATATAAGGTGTTGAGTTAGATATGGGGTGAATCTAAAATCGACCAGTTTTTGGTGCAACAGCAATGAAAGATATTTCAAAAAGGTGCAAGGGGGGATCCAAAGGCGTCAGACTGCAGCGGTCTCCAACCACGTCGGCAGCGATTTGGGAATGCCAGATCCTGCCTAATGATCCTTACTGGTGGTCCATGGAGAAAGAGGGGCGACCTTAATGCGCTGGACGCCGAAAGGGGGGCCCATTTGCCATCCCCTTCTCCCTCGACTTCTTCACACTGACCGCTCTCACTGCTAGAATGTTGCTGCCTTCTGGGCTTTCCGGATAAGTGTGGAATGGAAGCCTTATAGCGGAAACGCTTTTTTTTCCGTTTCCACTATTGATGGTGGAAAAAGAAAACAAAACGAGAAAAAAATTGGAAACTCGCAACTGAAAGTTAGATTTCTCTTTTTCATAAATTCTATTAAGATTTTCTGTTTTACGAATAATATACTGTTTTTAATCTTTTTTTTTACTTTTCTATTCCCGAATAATCGATAAACGGTAAGCTAAGAACATTTCAAATATTGCCATTGTTTGCACCACGCTTGGTTAAGTACGGATAAACGGATCGTTCGAATCTGTGTTCATTCTCGATCGAAAAATCTTCCTGAACTCTTGAACAGAATCAAAATTTGCAATTTTTATCTTCCTCTCTTCTTTATTCCTATAATGTTCAGTTTAGAAACTCGAACCTTGAAAATTCTCAGATAAAAAAATTTTAATGCGATGGTACATGCGATAAAAACTTTCTAAATCTTGCACAAGAGCAGGTGTTTAACCATAATTTCTTTCGTATTCTAAACATGTTTCGTTTTTTGCATATTATTCCAAAGACCGGGGGACCATTAAGATTTTTAACAGCAATATATATCGTTTCTTACCAGGAGTTAATATTTATTAACTGTCAGGAGTAAGCGGACGGGATATGTAATAATTTGATTGGATATAAAACCATTAATCGAATTGTGACGATTGCCGACTTATCGGGGTTTGGACTTATTGACTCAGCTCGTGTCAGCCTGTCACAGATGATGGAACAGTTGTCACAAGACTGCAGGCAAACCGTACCCGCCCCTTGTTCAACTGTATAATTAGGTATATGTAGGAAACAATCTGAGAGAAATTACTCCGCCCAGGAAAAAAAATCTACGTTTGAATGTTTAAAGTGTCCACCTCCTATTGAGGAAGACGGACAATCGATGAAAGCTTCTGTCACATGACAATGGGTCAATATATAAAAAGTCCCTATTTATCGATTTATAGATGGTCTTAGATATGAAGCCAGGATCTATTAATTAATGGCGAGTCGTTAATATTTTATAGATTAGCGGTATTTATTTGAGAATATTTAATCGTTCGTTGGGTTGTCGTGTGTAATTCGCGAATATCTGAAATGCTTAAATTATTTTTTATGTCAAATTTAGTGTGTACGAACATTAATGTGTGTAATAAATACGCTTTGATGGTAAAGCTTGGTGGTCCGATTATTGTCGTTAACATTATACTAATTAGTTGTTTTGTGGAAAGTTTATTGTAGTAAAAAACTAGAAGGAATTTTCTGGCTAATCTCCCAAAAGTAAAAAAAAAAACAATCCTTAAAAATTTAATTATAAAAAATAAATGTTATAAACAGTCATTTTTGGCGGTCGTACCTGTTGAATCCTCCAACAGCTAACTAGATATATGGTCCAAGTTGATATCTGCAGACAGTACTGGACTATCCCCCAAACATTTTCGCCCTCCCTAGTGCCCTGTCAGAGGCAGCTGGCTCGTGCGATAGCAGGCCCCTACTGAGTCTGGATTGCCTGCTAGCCTGTCTCTTGGCGATAGCCCGTTGCCACGGTGAGTCCATTATATTTAGAGGGATGTCGGATACGTTTGCATCATCTTAACTCGTTTTAAAATTACAATAAGTTTAAATTTAAAAATTTTTACGGAAAAAATAACGTGTAAAAATTGCAAAAATTTACGTCGATGTCTGATCCGCACAAAATTTAAAAAAAATATGCCAAACGGAAAAGTAAAAGTAGGGAATATAGCTAAATTGGTGAGTACTAAGTGAAAATTCTTAGTAAACTTGATACTTTAATTTTAGGAAGCGCGAAGTACGAAATGAAACGATGGACGTACCTATGTATACACATTCCATCTGAGATACCTTCAATAAACCACAACAAATCAAATCAGTTGTTAGACTGTGGAGTGCAACCACTCTCCGAAATCCAATCACTACAACCGACAAGTAATAGAACCATTCTTTTGAGCATCCAAAACTTTTATTTCCAACTGACTAGCTTTTTATATAAATGGAATGCTTTTAACTGTTATTGCGAGCGAAAAAAAATAGTAGTTTTAGCAGTTTTTTTTTTTTTTTTTAGCGTGCGGTCAAAAATTCTACAAGAGTGAAGACCGAGAAGATGGCTGTAGTTTTAAATGGAGAATTTCGTAAATTGCAGAATTATAGAGCAATTGACGTACCGTTTGGGAATTTAATAACTTGATGATTTTGTATTAAATAAGAGAAAAAATAAAAAGATCCGTATCGGATTTATACAAACGAAATTTTGCAAGTGCGCTGTAGATGTATAATAGATTCAATAATCGAATAAACCCGTTCCCCTGCACACGTAATCCCTCTAGGCCTTTCTTCCAGCATTCGTATCTAAATTACATCAGAGAACTTCAATCTAATTCCAGTCTACATGCCTAATAAAGTAGGTCTGAGTCTCATAAAGGAAAATTACGCTTTCGATCAAATCACGAACCCAAAGAAACTATAGATTCCTTCCAACCTATATTGAATAATTGTATTGTTCCGCACACGTACATACATACATACATACACAGGTTGGCTAGGAAAAGCTAGCCGATCGTGTAGATTCCGCCCCCTTTGTTCGGCCACTGTTTCCAGGTGCGGAAGTCCCCCATTGCTCCCTCGGTCGGTCCCTCATTGCTAGCGCTTGATCACCATAATTGTCAGCGTAGAAATTTTACTTCATGCATTTTGTATAAGACGGTTGGTGGCGAAGTCCAAACAATCTCAACCATTCATTTTGTTATGGCCTCGCTCGGGCCTTTCTTTTGTAGAAACTTCTTTCTCCGGATCCCATTTCACTACTTCAAAGCACGACCGGGGGCATGAATTACCTAATCGTGTCTCTTTATAATTTGATACCATGCCCTATGCAAAATGATCCGGATGTGAATTAGGTAAACATTTCGGCCAATCGGCTTGAATTATAGCCTATAGGCACGCTTTATGTGTGGCAAATAGTGTTTAAACATTTTCTTCTATGGCAGTCGATTCCGGTAAACTCTGACAGTACTTGCAACAATTAGTTGCGCCTTTCTTAATTAAACAAAATTTTCATTCACTTTTACCATAAATTAAATAAGTCGTTTTGTAAATAAATATCTTTCTCTTCTAATTCTGCAATGAAACAGGAAGGAAATCTTTCGAATAAACTTTTATTTTCGTAATTGAATTACAGGTTTTTTTTTGTTTTTTTTTTTGTTCTTAGTTTTCTTTAAGGCAATCGCGTGTATCTGGATTCAATTTGTTAAATTTTAATCAGTATTTTCGTGTTTATCACTTTTCATTTTAGGAATGAACAGGCTTTTTATATAATCGGTTAAAGATTGAGTTTCTACTCGTGCGTATCCTATTTATATATATTTATATATACGTGTGTGTGTGTGTGTGTGTGCTCCTCTTCTCCGCGATATTATTTAAAAAAAAAAACAAGACAAACCACAACTGTAACTAAAGATGCGGTGATGAAACGTGGCGACCACCATCCATCCTCAGTGTTGGAGTCTGTTCGTAGCTGTGTAGCTTGACCGCACCGTTTCTCGATAACATCAAACCGAACTCACCGTTCTCTTTAATGGCCGCTACGTTGACTGAATAGAAATTTTCTGGTTTGGAAATTGGTATTCCGACATTGGAAGTACGGAAAGACCAGAGGGGGTTGCAGGAACCCAAGTGCCGTGTCCTGATTTCTATTCATGAGATGGTCAGGTTCCAGGACGTTCGGGCGTGGTTCGAAGCAGATTGTTAGTCTGAAATGTGTTGAAGCATTCGTTCAAGGCGTGACGAACGATACGTGAGAAGTTCGGGATGTATTTAGAGTCCTTATTGAGTTCCAAACATCCAGACTGTTTTTTGTTTATCTTCTCTTCTCCTTATTTCCAATGATAGCTAAAGGTAATCTTTTATTCTACCGCTTCTGTTTGTTTCCTACGAAGCGTAATTCCGAAACCGTAAAAAAAAAACCAAGAAAATATGAATATTTTTTCAGATTTGTTATGGGCCAAAAAAAATCTTTTCGAATACTAATTGAATAGATTGATTTTCAAATAAGAATAAATCTTATATAACACAGCTAGCTCTGCAGTATTTACGCCTACGAAGAGCCTGGCCGAGTTTCAGTTGAAGTAACACAATACTTCACTCATAAAAACATCCGAAGGAATATTTTTGAGATCAATTCCCTTCCTGGCAGGACGTACCCTGTACCACTTCTAGTGGATGGGAACCATCTGGCCGATTTGGGTGCAGCTGTTACACCACCCCGGTGATGTGTGTGGGACTTGTTGCAACCTTTCGTCACCCCTACAGTCGTGCTGCCTGGTGGTGAGCAACGAAAGTATTTTTTTTCCCCTCCCCTTAACCATAATTGAAGTTTTTGCCACATACTGTCATAGATATCGAATGAGTTTCGTAGAAGCAAAGTGCTAGGATTTTTTTTAATGCCTAAATCATTGTAGAAGTGTCTACTTAACCGATAACAGCTGTTGAGTTAACGAGGTTCGGCTGCCAATGAGGTGAATCCGAAAAGACGTATCGCAAGTAGACTGAATGAGAGACGTCCTATGGTGACGAGGTCGCGAGACGGTCACGTGGCACCCGCTGACCTTGTGATCCGGATCGTAAATCAGGTGACCTCACGTTTAACCCCGACGCACGTTCTGCTAATTAAACTTTGGATCTTCGCAGATTTCGTACGCATGCGTGAAGAACTATAAATCATTTAGGTGCTCGAGTTGGTCAAGTTATGCCTTTGGGGGTTTTTATACCGAAAGTCACGAGAATCTTCCCAAATGTCTGAAATGTTTAAGGGAGACGTCTGTAAGAGCGTGAATCCTCTTTTTTTCAAGTTTCGGTTTTAAACTTATATATATTAATTTATAATCCGACAAAAGTATTAATAAATAAATGGCGAATATGGCGGTAAATGCTGACCATGGCACTTGTAAGAAGAGTTTTTTATAAATTTATCTTAAAATAACCACTTGACTGTTGGAGAACGAAGCGTTGATAATAGTTTCCTTTTCTTTGTTAAAAATGGCAAAAAAAGAATAATTTCTCGCAAAAGATCTAATAAAGTTAATGAAGTGGGAAATGTCTTTAGAACAGCAACAATCATCTGTAGTGATTTTTACGGTAAATTAATTTTTTTTACAATCTTTTTCATGAGATTGAAACACGAATGTTTAAGTTATTCTTTCCATAGTTTGCGTTGCGTGATCGCATCGGATGTGACGTATTTGTTAACATTATTGTAAAAATGTGTAGGAGATGCAATTAGTCACTCATCTTGCGTGAGCAAACACAACAGCTTTTTTCTTCTTTATTCTTAAACTTGGCTATTTTTATAATTGATTAAACCCTGTAACTCGACCCTTTTCGGTTTAACTGGTACAGTTCGGTAATGTAAGGATAGCGTAGTAATTGGTGTGGTGACTTATCATTCCTGATGTGGATTATCGTTGTTTCACTGTAACAAAATTTTCTTTATTTAAATTAAAAATTGCCCGTTTAATTTTGAGTAATTTGGACTTAGAAAGTCGAACGTTGACGCTTCTTTTCCATTATTAAAAAAGAGTTAAAGCTCGTATTGAAAGCGTGTAATATTAAATTATTAATTATTTTTAAGGAAACAATTATCTTAACATCAGAATAAACCTCTAAATAAGAAGTTATGTGACGAAAAATATAGGTTTTATCCAAAAAATATCGAGAGTAGCAGTTAAGATATTAATATTTTTCTCAGAGAGATGTATGAAGATGATCTAGTAGTAGAATTTGCAAAGATCCAATTTTTCTCAAACTCGCAATATATTACATTAAATCGTGATTATCGAGAGAAACAATCGAATGAAAAAAATCTGTGGCCATTTATTCTCCTTTAATTGTAAGAAAATTAAACATTAACAGACTCTACGAGTTTGTTATTGTCAAAATCGAGATAGGTCAAAATCGTGATCTCATTCACCAAAGAATCGCAGATATAATTGAATAATTAAATGAGTGTTCACTAACTGAAATTTACTAGGGCAGGCTTATGATACCTGATAAAGAAAGCGATTCTCTCGTATTTTTAATGACTTAACGATTTAATGATTCGTATATATATATAAAATATTTGGCAGTATGGTAATGATGGAATGTTTCCTTCTCAGGTGAGCATTCGCTTTAAGTTTCAAAGACGACGTTCGGGTTTTAAAATAATCCAATAAAAGCATCACTAACTGACCAAAGTTCTCATCCATCTCTAAGAGGAAGGCACTCAAGCCCCTATATATAATTACAGACTTACATGCAATCGGTCGCCGTTCCAGTAGTTTGGCTTCGATTACAATAATGGGAGGATAGTGTCTTTTGGAACATTAACCGCAACGCGAAGTCTTCCAAGTCTTGTGGGGATGGTTAGCAAAGTAGGAGGGAAATAAAAAATTCCCGCCCCGCTTTTCTCTATTACAACGTTATGGGTTATATCAGACGAAGGATTTTTAAACATCGTATAGCGAGTCTATGACTCGTGAAGGCGGAGTATTCATGAATGTAGCTTGTACTCTCCTCGTCTAATGGCTTTTCTAATTCATGCGTCGACCAAAAGTACAGGAGTTTCGCTAGATTGAACACCTCTACCCGGCTTGCCCCTATTGCTCCACTTCTCTTAGTAAAGGAAATATTCTTAATTGCTAACCTTGCTGTACCTAATCCTCCTAAAAGTCAATGTTGTAAAAAAAAAAATATTTGATTTGAATTAAAAAACACATACACCACATCCAGGATTACAGATTACGAGTCTTTTACTCGGCATTTTAATTACTTTCAAACGAATATTTTTAAGTTTTCTCGATTGAAGAATCAACCTAAGAGAAAATTGTTTCCGTCTAACTGGTAAGCAGTAATCGTGTTTGTTTCTGTTTAAACCATGCAGTTGTTTGTTTCTTTATAAATATTTTTTACCTCTTAAGTAATAAAGGGATTTGTTTCTGATTAATAGCCAGATTTATATAGGTTGAGTACCATTATCATCCTTTCCCCAAAGAGTTACTCGGAGCAAAAAAAAAAAATTTTTTTACTGCAAACGAGGTCAGTAGCGGAGAGTATTTCTCAATTCAGCTTCATATGTTAGAATGTGTATTTACCGAACAATTTTTTATAGTGGATGCCGCATGCGCACATCATCTAAAAACATCCATACTTTCACCACAAAAGA
>WUQG02082711.1:0-26824 GCA_011317285.2 Androctonus mauritanicus | reverse complement strand
ATCCTAACATTATGTAGTTTCATAATATATTGATCAAATCTGTCAGATTTTAATCTATAAAATGCAAAAAAATCGTAGATCAATCAATATTAATTAATTAATTAAATTAATTAAACTGTGCAGGCGGCAAACCGATTAGATCGGCAGCCAGCAGCTCTACGGTTAAAGGAAAAGAAAAAATTATTTTAAATTTTTAAAATAATATAATATATATAATGATTTAATATTTATGATAAATCACATAGAATACATTATTATGTAAAAAATTCAGAAAATTAGTAAAAATTAAAAAACTTGCTTCATTCATTCAAATTATGAGCTAGGATCCTTTTTATTCAGCTCTTGTAAAATAATATAAAAATTTGAATGATTATTTTTAGAAAGAAATTTTCAAATTAATTTCTTAGGTTATTGATAATCTCTAAAAACCTCTTAGGATTTTACTTGTAAATTATTCTAACTAAAGAGAAAGAAAAATAATGTTTTTTTGATTTAATCAAAATTTGAAGTGTTATACTTTATATTAAAATTCTAAATAAATTTTTTAAAATAAAAGTAATTAACAAGTTCATATAATTATTCTGTTTTAAGATACATTATAAAGTTAGCAATAAATTTGCATGGGAATTAAATTTATTTTCTACCATTATTAATTTACTAAGAAATTTTTATAAATTAGAAAACAGTGAATTTCTTATTAAAAAATTATAAATTTTATGCTAATATTTGTTTAATCTTTATTAAAATTATATTAGTCATCATATGAAGAAGCTGATATTATTTCTCAGAAAAAGCAAATTAGTCAATTACAACAAGATTTAGAATTACGTAATGCTCAGATTTCTGATTTGCAACAAAGAATATTAGATGTTGATCAAGGTAAATTTTTTAAATTTTCAAAACAGATATATTTATTATAACTGTATAGAGGAAAAATTAAGAATTTTTATTCAAATTTAGATGAAAAAGCAAAACATAGATGGGAATGTATAAATACTATGATAGAAACAAAATGTGCATTAAAATGGCTATTTGAAAATGTAAGTTAGTTAATAGAAAATATTTTTATCAAGTTAAATAATAATTATTATTAAATTTCAATGTTAAATGTGTTGTTTATATTATTAAAATTTTCTTAATTTACTAATTTTATTCAATTTATTCTTTTTTAAAAAATATATAATAAATCTTTAAAATTGCATATTTATTATTAGACTGTTGCTTCTAAAATTGAGATGTTCTTGTCAGAAAGAAAATGCAGAGAATTTCAAAATAATTTAGATGAAATAACAAAAGTTAATGAGGAATTGAAGGAGGAAATTGAAAATATTAAAAAAGAACATCAAGAAAAAATTGTCTCTCAAGCTAGAGAGCATGAAGATAAAGTAAATATTGTATTTTCTTTTTTTTTAATAAGTTCTTTGTTGTTGTAGAGTTTAAACAAGATTAATTTATAATTATAATTTACTTTTCATTATTGATTTTGTAATTGAGGCTTAATTTATCTAGTAGCTTGACTTTTTCCTTATTTCTTGTTACAGTTCTCTAGATAACCAAACTATTTTTTCATTTGTTATATAATTCAATTAAAATTAAAAATATGTTTTTAATCAAAGATAATAGCTGAAGAAATATAAAAATAACTATATAAGTTAAAATACTTTTTAATTAAATGCATAATTTATTAGTTATTACAAGGTATTAGAAAATGAAGGATATATTGTTAATATAATAAATGAGTTGCGTTGCAAAGAATATTTTGAAATTGAGATTGAATTATGCATTTGGTAAAGATTTTGACTTATATATTCAAATTAGTGCAGGCACTCCTTGAATTATAAACTTAATTTGTACAAGTTTTATTCATAACTCGGAATCTATTGTTATGTGGTTCACGAAAGTACTGAAATCACTTTATATATTATATTTTGTAATATATTTCATAATTGAACCAATTAAAAGTTTCTTGCTTAACAGTTTTTAATAAAATATTTCAATTATAAACTGAGGGATTTTGTGTAATTTACATTATATTTGTTGATAAAGCACTCTATTATCATTATGTTTAAAATTTTTGAAGATGTTTTCTGAAATTTGAAAATGAAATTGTACAATTGTAAATATAGATGTTCATAATTTGAAAAGTGCCAATATTCTGTTTAGGAAAGGTTTTGCCATGTCCCTCAGTAAGATTATTAAAATATTGCTCTTTATTGAGGGTAATATTTTAATTAGCAGATTGCACCTCATACAATTGTATTAATATATGTTTATAATAATATGCCCATTCAAGACAGTTACAATTAATCAAAAATTATAATTTTTGATTAGTTGTAACTCTCTTGAATGGATGCAGATAATCAGTAGCATATTTTATGAGCATTTGATGTACATCAATTTGTTTTTCAGTTCCTCATAAACATCAAATCTTAGACTAAGAATTATTTTATACTTTATTTTTGTAGCATTTTATTCATATTTTTAATATATTATTTGCATGTTTTTATAGTGTTTTTTATATTAAATTATATTTAAAACTATAAATTGTTTTATAATGGAGAAAAATAAACTTCTGATCATTTTGGAATAAATTAAGCTTTTAACATTTATTTATTAGTGATGATGCCAATGATTTTTTAGAAACAATATTATTTACTGTAAATAAATAGTTTTGACATTTAATAATTCATTAACATTCTTTTGCAAGACAAAATTAGTTTAATTCAGTGTTCATAATACTTTATCTTATTCTAGAGGAAGATATTTATGTAATATAAAATATTGAACTTTCATTATTGTAATTTATCTCTTTCAGACTTTATATTTGCTGAAACAAATGCAGCATACATCTAATTCAAATCTTACTATTAGTCATTCTGATGTGGAGGCCAGTCTTCTTGAGAGGATAAAATTTCAAGTAAGTTATATAAAAATAATGCTTTATTATTATTTCAGTTATGCTTTATTTATTCATATAAATTTTTAATAATGATATATTTTCATATATTCAAATAGGAAACTGAAATAACTAGGTTAAGTTATTTATATGATGAACTTCAAGAAAAATCAAATGAGTGTGAAGATCTTAAAAAAGTATGTCTAACACATTAAGTAATAATTATAATATATTAACTGAATTTATATTTTACAATTTTGTTCCTTTAATCAGAAATTAATGTTGTCAAAATGCAAAGGAGCAGGAACTTCACTTATGCCTGATGTTTATTCAAAAAAATCTGGAATTGCAAAGGTGAGAAATATATTTTAATTGCTAATTTCTTAAATTTTAATAATGATAGTCTCTTATACTTATTGGTGGCAGTATTGTATTTTTGTAAATGTATTCTGTTCTTAATGTTGAAGATGGTTGTATACCAATCAAAAACATTTCATAAAAAGTTTTAGTTATTATTTCTCAATTGCTGTTTAGTGCTGTTATTTACAAAGTTATATTATTGGTAGCAGTTAGTTAAACTAGTTGTTTATATTGTTAGCAGTGGCAGCATTATCTTAGCCATATGGCAGTCATGTTTGTGCATGTTTGAACTTTGCATCATCAAGATAGTGATTCTGGCATATTGACATTTGTTTATTTTTAGTGATACAGATAGGTATCATTACATGTTGAATTTTACTGACGTATGGATTCCTAATTAACACATAAAATGCTTTCAAGATTACATTATTATGATGCATTGAACTGAAAAGTTATTTGTATGCAGAAAAACTCTAGAAACAGTGTGGCAGGACATAATTTTATATTAATGAGACAAACATTAGAGAAATAACTGCATTTCTATATTTATTTGCAGAGCAGATTAATTATATTCTTTTAAATTTTATCTATTTGAAATAAATTTTTTGTTAATTTAGTTTTTTATTTCATATTTTCTTTTTGTGATGATGGAAATAATATTGCATCTTGCGATTGATAGCATCTTAGATTTGATAAAATACGATGTTATCAGTTGATAAACTTAAATCATATTTGATTTAAGTTTATATTAAAAAATTCGATTTCTTTTGTACATACAATGAATTATACAATTTCTTTTGTATAATTCATTGTATGTTCATTTGAAGCCATTTTTGATAACTTCATAACTATCTTCCATTGCCAATTCATACATTAAATTTTTGTAAGGGATCATCCATAAATCAATTCACATCAGTTCAAACATTTTTTGATACCCTGCTTCCCCTTCATTTTCCTTCATACTAAGCTTTGATCCCCTGACCATGATATCATTAATTTGAATCTCCTTCTTCTACTTGAAATTTTTTCTTTGATTTTACATAAAAATAAAAAATATATAAAACATAAAGTAATATAAAATAGGAATTACTTTACATTAGTACTTTGTTACATATATTCTTTAACTTCCAAATAAATTTTCAAATCGGATATAAATATCTTTGAACTAGATATGAGTCTTACATTATATAATAGCTATATCACCAAGTGTTATTTCATTATTTCTCAAGAAATTTAAACATAAATATTTTATATTTTATAAAATGTTTATGTTTAATTGTTATATAACATTTTCTATAAAAAAAATGTCATAATTTGCATGATCCCCTCCCTCCCTAATAGCATGATCTAATTTTATGGATGCTCTCTAAAACTCTCATCCTTTTCATTTCAACTCTCATCCATTCTCTAATCCATATTTTTCTTTTTTATTTTTGTTTTTAATTATATTGCATATGGAAGCTGATAAAATTTAAATTGTAGCAAAAAGTTTTATTTTATTGTTTCAACTGTAAAATACATATTGGAAGCTGCCTCAACTCAGCCAAAAAGTTGGGTCAACAAATCAAAAGTGTGTGATAGAAAAGTTTATCAAAATGAAAATTTTTGTTATTATAGTTGATTGGTGTTGACTGAACACTAACATTGTGATTGTATAGCCTTAGAAAGATTTCAAAAATTGTTAGTAATGATCTTGGCATACTACATCAGAGGTGTCCAACCTTTTGACTTCCCTGAACCACATTTGAAGAAAAAAATTTTCTCAGGCTGCATATAAAATATACTAATCCTAACAATAATTGTTAAGCAAAAATGTTAGTAAATAATGTACAATATATGATAACTACCATGACAAATAAGCAAAAATGTCATAACATAATAATCTTTGACTTCTTTTTGTTCAGAAATTTTTTAAAATTATTGAGCAGGTCAAGAAGTTTTAATCATTGAAATAAGAAATATTTTAGAAAATGAAAATAGGAAATGAAGATATATATTTAAATAATAAAAACTTCATTTAAGTAGATAAAAATCTCAATGTATTAAGTAAGTTTACAATTTTATGCTGTGCCCATTCAGCACTGGACTGCATGCAGTCTGCAGATTGGACAGCCCTGCATTACATCAATATATGTTAAATCATATATAAATCATATTAATAGAATAAACACATTAATATTAATTTTCTTAAATAGAATAAGATATAGTAAAAATATTTATATAATAGTAAACAGAGATCAGGTTTGGGAAACAAAATAAAAACACAAAAAACAAGCTTCAAAGTCGAACCAAAAACTTTTTATTTAAAGTACTTTCAGGTTAAAACCCATCATCAGTAAATTGATTTACTGATGATGGGTTTTAACCCGAAAGTATTTTAAATAAAAAGTTTTCGGTTCAGCTTTGAAGCTTGTTTTTTATTTTTATTTATATAATAAGAGTTATGTCATTTTTCTATTCAAATAAATGTTATTTTTTAATGAAATGTTTGAAAAGAATTTTTTAAAATAATTTTTAATATTTTTTTAATTAAGATTCGATAAATTATTTCATTGCAGTTATCTGAAAATATAATTTAATAGTTCTTTCAGTTATTGTTTTTTTTTTTTAAATTTAGAAAAAGAATGAAGAAGCAGTAATGGAATTATCTGAGCCTGAAAGTGATGACAATGATGATGATGATCCTGAATGGATACATACACCATATTTGAGAAGAATGTTAAAGGTAACATATATATACTGAAAAACATTTAATATGTAAAAAAAATCTAATATATAAAAAAAATGAGTAATGATTATACTCTGCTAATTTTTTTAATTTAAAATGATTAGCAATATTGAAAAATAGAATATTTTCTACAATTTAAAAATGACTACTTAGTTATTGAAGATATTTTAATTTCTCAATATTGTACTTGATTTATTTTTTTACAAATTAGATGTTTTTGAGTAGAATCATTTAAAAAAAATTTCTCTTAAAAAAGGCTTTCCAATAGCAATATGCTAACATGTTTTAAATATGCTATTTATTTTTAATTCAATTATATTGATATTTGTAAAGAAAATCATATAATAAACATCTATATTCTGAATTTAATTCAAATCAAATGATCACTGTAAGTCATAAAAGTGTTCCTAAAAAGAAATTCCCCTCTACCCGCCCCCTTCATTTTGGCAAAATTGGATTAAGATTTTCAGAAACCTTAAGCAATTTAAAAACAAGTATATTCTAAATTTAATATAAAATGATTGAATATAACTTGCAGAGGTGAATAATAGACCATATCTTTCTTTAATTTGATCCAGTTATGAGATTTTCAGTGGCTCTTAAATAATATAATAAACAATTATATGCCAAATTTCATCAAAATTGATTGAATAATATAACTAGGATTTTCAACCCAGAATCTTGATTATGATGATTATCAAATGAAAGAAATCCTAAGATTTGATTTGATTCAATAAAATAATCAAATTATCATACTATCAACACCATGCCAAAAGTATAAAATTTGTTCTGAGAAATGATCATTTAAAAATTTAACATTTGCAGAAAAATAATGTTTTAAGTTACTGAAAATAATTCCTATTTTATATAAATATTTTTTTAGAGAAGGAATTGCCAATCTATAGTGCTAATCTGTGTTAATATTAAGATAGGGACTTAAAAAAGCATATTCCTGATTTTAGTATAGTAAATCTGCAGAATTGTGATTTTTGTCATGATGTTAATGATATGTCGTAATTTATCATTTAATTTTATTCTACTTTTGTCCTATTTTTAATATGCTATAAAAAAATTAAACAAATTTTATTATAAATTTTGAATAAAATACAACTTAGTTCTATTATTAGGTAAAAATTAAGAGCAAAAAAAAAAAAAAAAAAAAAACAAAAATAGAATTATATTTGAACTTTTTAAACAAAAGTTGATTAAAACACTTTATTCTTTAGCTAAAATTAATATACAGTTTTGTAATATACATTAAGTTACTATATAGGTTTAATTTTTTTGTTGATTATTTGAAATTTTGACATAATCTAAAATGCAATTTAAAACTATGATTATTATTTATAAAATAATAATAATAATAATAATAATACCATTTTAAATTTCAAAAATATTGCATTCCTTTCAAAACTCAAGCACTACAGCAAAGATAATAAAATTTTTATATGGCATAATGTTTTTGTACAATATCAGTCCCTCATCAGTACCATATACACCAAGAAATACAACTATAGTTGTATTTCCTGGTGTATATCAGTGGTTCTCAATCGCCGTTCCGTGGAACACCAGTGTTCCACGAACCTATTCAAGGTGTTCCACGAAATAATTTATTAAATAATTAAGTATTAAATATTCGAGTAATCGGAATATTTTAATAAAAACAATTTTGCGATAAATTGAACAACTTGGCAACACGTTTATTCATCCTACTCCTACCCACCCTAATGGTTTTTAGTTTTTTTTTTAATTTGTATCTTGTATTCATGGTTTTGTATTATTCCAGTCGCTGCAAGTGTTTTGCCTGTTGTAAAGGAGTTTTCAAATTTTAAGTTTTTATGTTTAACCTTCCAATTCTGAAGCTAAGTTTTGATACAATTCCACATAAATAACTGAGATAGTCTGCTTCTACTTGGTTAACATTTGCTTATAATATTTATATTCCTATTTATATATTAAAATATCTATTGGCATATAAGAACACACTTTTGTTTGTTAGGTGCTGAGGCCACATGGCAACATCATTTCTTGAGGTCAGATCGACGTTAAGGTGAAACAGACTATAATTTGATTTCAGATATTAGTTTATTATTTATTAAAGACAAAAACATATATACTTGTATTGCCCATTCTGTAGTTTATTAATTTTTTCCTTCTTTAGACCATTAAGAAAGAAGGTGTTCCGCTATTTTTCTATTAGTACTAAAAGTGTTCTGCCGCTACAAAAAGATCGAGAATCACTGGTGTATATGGTACTGATGATGGACTGATATTGTCCAAAAACGTTATGCCATATAAAAATTTTATTATCTTTGCTGTAGTGCTTGAGTTTTGAAAGTTATCTGGTTAAAGCCAAGTGTTTATCAATTTTTATTCTGTATTGCATTCCTCTTGATGATAAATACTTTATAGATAATATATAGAATGAAATTTCCATTATTAAGTATTAAAATCATATGCAGATAATGCATAATTTCATAATTCAAATTGCAGTTTTTTAAAATATTTTACATAAATATTCAAATTGCTAACTCTAAAAAAATACAACAAATTAACAAATCATGATGTTAATATCATTATATCCAACAAAGATTTAGTAATCCTAATATCTCTGATCAAATTGATGTGGTTATTTTATATGATATAATTTAATAAAATGAAAAAAATTATTTAGAAAATAAAAATGTGAAAAAATTGAAGACTGTCAAATATATTTAATCATATTTATGCCTTTAATATAATTAATAAAGGAGAGATCTTTTTTATGTTGCGATATAAGATTATAAAATAATTGAAGGATCTGAAATAAGGGATTTCATTGCCCAATCCTGGGATCTTCAGAATAAAAACTTTGATACATTTCTACAGATCCCGTCTAAAGTAAAGGGAAAAATGATACTTTCTTTGCTGTCCTATTAGTTAGACATTTTCAAATTACTGTAATTCTAATAATTGAATTGGATTTTAAGCTTCAAATTTGGCATTCTATGCAGTGAATTTAAATTTTAACTAACTAATAATCAAAACCAAAACTTATAGTAAGATAAATACTATATTGACCAAAATGATTTTTGTAATAAGAGACAAATAATCACTGTACATATCTTAGTCACCATCATATCTCTTAAATAAAAAAAATATAATTTGTCATTTTATATTTATTTATTTTTTCAAATACTTCATGGTATAATAATTTATAGATTTAATATAATAATTTTATATTAATCATTAGAATAAGATAGGATTAATTAAATTTATTAATGTATCTTATTCTAGTAAATTTTCTGCTCCCTAGGAATGCTAATTTGAATAAAAATGATAGTCCTCTAAAGTTTACGATGTAAAACATGAATTGGCCAAGTTGCTGCATATTATGCTTCTGTATGAGAGATTGCATTTTATTCTGGATTCCAAATTTTTCAAGAGGGATCTGAACTCAACCTGTTGAAATCAATCTTTCAGTCTAATGTCTGATCCCATAATAGATTCGGAAATGAATGCTATAATATCCTGTGCAAGATTTGACAGTATAATTGAATTAACCATACAATCAATTCAAAAGTTTATTATAGTTATGGTATTGAATAATGTGGCAAAAAACTTTTATAATAAACTAATGTATAGTTTAGCTGTTAAAGGACATTTATTTAAGCGTTTTTTTATGATTATGTTGAATATTTTACTTTTAATTTAAAATGGTGAAATGTTACTTGATTAGTTCATTTAAATAGGTTCATTGAATACATAAATTTCATTTGTAATTATTGTTCTGATAGCTATATTTACTGGAATAAATAGAAGTTTTTCCTTTAAACATAGTAAATTTGCAAAAATAAAACTATTATAGAGCTTTGAAACATTTTAAATTATTTTAGAAGTGCATCAGAAACCAGTTCAAAATGTATTTTTCAATATTGTATATTATATTTTCATATTTTATAATTGGTTGATAATTGATTGATTCAAATATTCTGTTAGATTTTATACAGGGTATGACAGCCATTTCAAATTATCTCAGGCTCACAGGCATTTGTGCTGGAATCTGCCAAAGACTTAAAGGATGGTTTCACCAGATTGAATCTTAATCCTGCTGGAAAATTTTGAATCTAGAATAAAACATGATCTCTCTGATAGAAGTATAATATAGTCACTTGGTTGACACATTTCAATGCTGTATTTTTACAATTTGTTTAGCAGACTTAAAAATGGTTTCATCCATTTTGTCACAACATAAACTTTAAAGAACTAATCTTTAGATAATTGCTATTCTTTGTTCTCTGTTTGGTCCATTTGTTTTGAGAAAAGTTCTTAGTTTCTATTTTTTAGAAAATAAATCACTAGCAGCCCTGCATATATATATCTTTTAATTTAATTTACAAACATAAATGATATTGTGTTTTCAGATTAACTGGCCATTTGTTTATCAGTTTGAAGAAATCCCATAGGGGCCAGATAATCAGAAATCTATTGCAGTGATCTCAAACTGACAGGCTACATCCAGTCTGCAAAGTAATTTTGTACGGCACACAAAGATGTTTTAGCTATTTGTTTAAATACTGTTACAGTCGGAAAATTATTACAATTTAACATTAATAAAATAACATGTAAAGTTTTAAAGCATACTGTATTCAGTCTGTGCTGTGCTATCAGTAACAACTGTATCAGTAAAATATTTTCCTTTCATTTTAATTTTGTTTAAAAATATTTGGCCCTTCATTTCCTTTCGAATTGTGCATTTGGCCACATGCAATTTGAGTTTGAGACCACTGGTCTATTGTATATCAAATTTAAATATTGTTGGACTTGGACAATTTTTGACTTATATAGAAATTTTTCAAATGAATCCACTACATAAGTTGATACATTCCAAAAATTATTAAAATATATATATGTATTAGCTTATATCAAAAGTTTCAAATAAATAATAATAATCTAAATTTATTTAGCAAAGTAGTTTTTAAAATTTTTTGTTATTATAGGTAGTCCTTGACTTATGACAAAGTTTGAAATTAAATCCCCTCATAAGTTGAAACTGTTGCATGTCATAAATGCTCAAAATTTATGAATTTTTTATTACTTATGTTTGCTGGAGCATTATAATTATCTTAATAAACATAATGAACACAAAACTAAAAAATCCATAAATAAAAAATGATTCCTTCCATATATCACAGAATTAACAAATTACATCACTGTCATAAGTTGAGAACTACCTATGTTTTAATTATAAAGAAAATATCTTGATGATGATTAAAATTTTTTTTTATATCAATCCTGAAAGAAAAAGCGTGGTTGTGGTTGTCACGGCAAATGCAGAAGCAAAATTTGTGGTTGCAGACAACATAATCAAGTTTGTACACAATACTGCAAGTGTGAAAAAGAAAACTGTATAAATCGTAGCGAACCTTCTTCTTCATTATCTCAGGTATGCCATTAATATTTAATTAAAAATGATTATTTATTATTGATTTCTTTAAAATTATAACTTCTAATAATCAAACTTATTTGTCATTTATAATATGCTTAATATAGTTTAAGAAAATTTTCATAAAGTTATAACATCTTTTATTTTAATAATAGGAAAGTGGAGGAGATACAATGCTAAACACAACATTCAACGTTAGCATTAAAGAAGAAAAGAATACAACTGAAAATATAAATTTTGATGATAATAAGGACATGCTCATTAAAACATTCCAGTACATATAACAATAACTTGATCATAATAATATAATTTAAAACATATATTTGAATTTCTTTATTTTTTAACAGGTTATCTCCAATAGATAATACGGAAACAAGAAGTGCATTGGGAAGCGATGAAAATATACTTGTAACAGAAGGAATTGCAAAGAAAAAGCGTAAAAAGAACAATAATACATTTTTTGATCCTGTATTTTAATAACTCTGTAGATATGTTTGGAGGTTTTTATATATATTAGCTATGTAATATAGTCGAATTTGAAAACTATTGGGATTTTTTAAAATATTGCCGACAAAAATAAGATTTGGATTTTTAAATAGATTTGTCTTCCTATCTTTTAATGTTTCTCTTGAAAGCCATTTATTCTTTAACATATTAGATTTTTAGAATAAATAACTTTGTAATATATGTTTGAATAGATTAGATTTGAATATTTAATAAATATGTTTTATTTAATTACTGTATTTGTTCAACTTTTTAAAGAGAGAAATTACAATTGATACAAATTATTTAAATGCATTTAACCACATACGATACAATATTAACTGTTCAAAATATTTTCATAAGTAAATTAAAAGTGAATTGAATTTCTGTAATTAATATAAATGTTCTTCTTTGAGAAATTTCAAGAAAAATCAATATTTGTAAATAAGATTGTGTGTAATAATAGATGTGAATCAGATAATCAGCCATGCATATTTCAGTCCAAATTACTTGTCTGCAAGCTAATTGTTCCACTAGTTACTTGCAAACAATATACACTTTAGAAGTTGAACCTTCCAGTATAGTTTTATTATTGGTATTTCTTTTGTTAATTATAATTAAAATTTAGAAGGGAAAAAAATCTTCTTTTTTTTCTCTTTAAACAATGAGTAAACCATTATTTGATTATTATTAATTTGTTTTACAAGTTTAATAATAATAATAATAAATAAGGATTCAGTTTAAGATAATTTTATAATGAGTTCATGTCTTTATTTTCAATAAAACATTTCTTATAAATTGATTAAAAATAGTTTTCTAAATTAAAAAGACACGTATATAATTTAAAACATCTTGTAAACACTCGACAAATAATTGATCTGTGCTAAAATTTGTTAATTTAATAAAATAAATAAATGTACAAAATTTTTTTTATTGATTTTTAAAGTGAAGAAAATCGTGAAAATTGTAATATATTTAAACTGTTTAAAAATCAAATCAACACACGGCTTCTGATACTATACACAGTTTTTTTTTTTTTCTTAAGAAGACTCTAAATGACCTTTGACATTATTGCGAACAATGTCATCATTGCCATGTACTGCGCTGTGTTTAAACCGAGTTCATTATATCGATTGTTTATTCTAATATTCGATTCGCGCGATAGATGCTGTTTAGATAAAATAAAACAACTTTTTCAACGTGGTAATAACTCGCAGAGACGAACTTTTTACTTCAAAATCGTGATGGATACAAAAGAACGTGTTACGTGCGCGGGCTATTATTATAGAATTATGAATTATAACCGCGTTTCGAAATATTTAGTAAATTTATATAATACGTTTACAACGTACGTAATAAGTGATGGGTACACATGTCATTTGGAGTCATTTAGAGTTTAAGAATAATCTTATCGTGATTATTGCGATATAACTAATGGCAATGGCCTATTTCTGTCCGAGATGAACAAAGTCTTCATTAAACATGGCGTAAGGTCAATGCACTTGACAAACGAGACGCTGCTTCCTGTAATTGGCCTTCTAATAGAAAGTTAAAACCCTTCTCCCTTAATAATTTTAAATAAAAATTATTCGAAACAAATCGCCAAATTTTCCTGTGACACAAAAATACTTAATAGTACCTATTCCAGTCGGTTACGATTCCGACATGTTAAAGAGATCGAAGTCTCTTAACATCGACTAGAAACTTCTATAGCAAAATAAATTATGTTAATTTTTTAAATTAGTATTTTGACTTATTGCACGATATGTTAAATACATCCATGATTAGAACCTGTTCAAAGTTTTAAAAAAATATATTCAATCCGCTCCAACACGACACGATGCGAAAACTATCATAACTAGAGAATGGTTTATTTGGCATAAAAAAAAAAAAAATAGTGATTGCATAAATTAAACTATTATTTTAAATTAATAATAATAATAATTTAAAATAGTATCGATTCAAAATATATTTCGCAGCAGCAGCATTATTATTATTATAAGATTGCGATAGAACAGTGCACAGTCCAGTTTTTGAGAAGTGACGTCACTGTCCATTTCCGTGTATAGTGTAATCATCACTGACGTCATAATTACAGGAAACTAAAGGCTTACGTTTTCCAGACACGTAGAAAAGGATATTTAAACAGTAAATGAATGAATGTTTTTACATCCCAGTAAGAAGAAAATGATGATTACGCCCAAAAATTAATTTTCATGTAAAATTCGTAGAAAATTGCAGACTAAAATATAAATACGAATTGTAGTACAGCATACAGTGATATCAATCGAGGCTCTGTTTTCTAGTAATTACAAATAAAACATCGTAGTCGTTGAACGATTTTTTTTTTTTTATGAATATTATTGAATGATCAAATATAACTACTTAACTGTGTCAAAGAAAAGTGCAAATCTAATACGTAAACGGTAATGGTCGACCATCATCATCATTATTTACCCGTTTTGGAATATTGCTTCGGGAAATAATAGACGATAATGCTAGAAAACGTAAACACGAATAATTTGCGTAAGGTTTGGATTTTAATAATAACGATTTGGCGACGATATAATTGGTAAAAAAAAATAATAACGCGATTTATAGTAGTAATAAAATCGATCGATCGATACGTAAAATTCTTCAGTTTAGATTCGACTGGCTTGTATACGTTTTAAGATTTCGATGCAAAATTTAATCGAATATATTTATAATTTATGGAAGACTGATAAGTAAACAAGCAGTGAATTTTAATTTATGTGAAAAACGTGTAGCGCAAACTCTACAGATTGATTTAGGACAGTTTTGAGGATATCCTGATTACATTGTCTACCAGTCGTATCCGTTTTCGTTTTATTTAAAATTTGGAGATAAATGTTAAATTATAATAAATAGAAATGATGATGATATACGTATCTTATCTATAGGTTATTTTGTCGAGTTCTAATGTCGAATAAAGTAATTTTCAATTATTAGTTTGTGTTAAAATTCTTTATTTTGGCATCGACGATCTAATTTCAAAAATCTATACTATATTTGACTATTGAGAAACTCAAAAAAAATGACTTAAAAACTAGAAAATTTTGACTTTTTCAAAATATTTGTGAAAACTTAACGGGGATAAAATTTGAAACTTTCGGGTGGTACGATATATCGGTATGGTTGATCTGTGCGCTTATGTTTAAATTAATAAAATTCTGCAGACAGTTTGCAAAACATAATTTTAATATTTCGTAATTACAGTATATTGTTAGTTTCACGCATTTTATTGGCTTTAACGAGGGGACTCGAGACTAGAATAGTGTACTTATTATCATCGATGACTTTTATTAATCTTCGGCTAAGGTAATAGTCTCCAAAGTACTCGTAAGGAGTACGTAAGAAATTTTCAGGATGCGCGTTTTTTGCTTGTCATAATCTCTGTTTATTATACGGAGTACACGCTATTTTATATTGATAAAAAAAAAGGTACCGGTACGCGCTATTTTTCATTATCGATAAAGAGTCCGCCATTGAAAAAGTTTGAGGCTCGCTAGGCTAAAGCTTTGGATCGAGTGACACGGATTTTAGTAAAAGTTTCCAAACTTCTTAAATTATACAAAGTATTCTTGATATTTTTTAATTTTGATGTTTGTATATATGTATACGTATACACAATGCGCGTTTACCAATAAGTCTAAGATCCCCAATCTTCGGGGATACCAAAATTTATTTCCCTATTTAATTTACGAACACTAGAGAACACGAAATCCCTTAACACCCAAGGACTCGAAGATATATAAATATTCAACTGTATATAGTAACAGCTTTTTTAAACCTTTCAAAAATACTAGTACCCTTAATCTAATGCCTCTATTTCGTACATTCGAGAATTTTTTGTTTGATAAACCACCATAACTAGAAAACAAAATTTGTACATTTTGCACACTGATTTTAATAAATTTTCTCCTTTACTTTTCACTGTAGATTTTTACTCGTAAGAAATTAAATACGGAGCCAGTTTGTTATTCTGTTATCGTATTTAGTTACAAACAAGAATTTAAAAACGTAAAACTAAATGAAATTTCCAACAGAAGAATCGATACGAACTGATCATAATTTTTTTTTTCTTAAAGTAAAATGACTGATCATCAAAAGAAAGCTTTCACTTCACTCGTAGAATAATATAACGATTGAAATATTATATCTTAAATTCAGAGAATGTCGAGACGTATCAGTGTTGAGTTTTTCCATATGCATCAATAGCGCAATGTTTTTCTTTCTCTCTCTCCTCGACTTGTTTGTGCGCTAAATATTTGCAAAACATCGAAAATATTTTTTTAACAAATACGAAAATCGTTCAAAAGCTTGAATATTTAAAAGTTCCATTCGATTAATTGCGGATTATTCTCTGGACTATATCAACTCGTAATTTAAACATCGACAGTTCGATTATAAACAGCTTCAATCTTTAATAGATTTTTTTTTTAACAATTTTCGGTAAAAAAAATTACTCTGCATAAATTTTGCAATATCGAAAAAAGTTTTTCGCTACTCTTTAATTATTAGAATATTTTAAAACGAATTTTAAAAATTTTATTTGGTTCATTAACCCATTCCCGAAAGCTTATCGCTAGCAGAAAAAATATATATATATATTAATGCCTTAGTAGTGATCAGGGCCGGCGCCAAAGGGTGATTAGAACTTCCCTATAATCTCCATCATTCTCCTCGAATAAAAATAATCGGATACAAAAACCTATTCGAGACGAATACCCCAGTCTCTCTTCCAACTAGAATGACACCCTTAAGCCCCTCCTATGTAGAAATTCTGGAGCCGCCGCTGATATCGATATTTGATCGTTCTCCACATTGCGAGATAATGTGGAGAACGGATCTTCTACCATCCAGAACGCGAATTTTATTGATATTTTATACGAAAGAACTATTCCCGATTCTTTTATTCTTATAATGGCTAGCTGCCATACTATCTTAATAGTAATTTTTAAAACGGAAATGAAAGAAAATATCACATTTTACGCGCATCGGATCATCTTTTACTAGTCACTAAGTAACATTATATTTCCAAAAATAATACCAAGATGAACATTTGACACCTATCGGCGTGACACATGAACTCGCGCCAATAATAATATAATTAGAAAATATTATTTAATAAACATCACATTATATTTATATTCGGGTGTTTAATTAAAATATTTTTTTATTACGATTAATTTAGTTGGATTCGTGTATAACGCAGTGCCATCTGTCGAAGGCATTATCGTGAATTAATTATAAAAATAATAATTAAAAAAAATTAATTTTTTTTATAAAAATAGATCTCCATATAATCCGATCGAATCGAAATATAAATTATCGTGATAAATATAATAATCAGTCTAAAATATTTGTTGCGAGAATAATTACCATTTTTTGTTGTTATTAATAAAAATTTATCGAAAAATATTATATTATATTCGTTGCCATTTCGAATGTAACTATCTAATTAATTTTTTGATTCAAAGCGTCTGATGATTAATCGTTTCGCTCTTAATAATAATAATTATTATTATTATAAATGTACGGCGAAAATTTATAGTATGATGTATTTCTGACGTCATATGATAATTAAATTACGGAGTTTTACGTAAAGAATTGCGTGTATTTTTGATTCTGTTTTAAAACAGGAAACTATTTTTTTTTTTTTTTTTGTTAATGTCAATGGTCTTCTCAATTCATCTGACGAGTCGGTTTGTGTTTTACCCTCTTCTCGGTTTAAGAAGAAAACTTATCGTTAAAAAAAAAAAAAAAAAAAAAATCACGACGAAGAACTACTAATATTTATACTGCGTACGTGATTTATCTTTTAAAAATCTGGCACGAAGGATAAAGGAAATTTTTCATACGAAATAGGAATATAAAATCGAGAGAAACTGATTTTGGCATTCGTCCAATGACAGTTTAGAGTAAATTACTATCAGAATTAATCTAAGAATATTTTTTTTTATGGATTTTAGCCTAATCTGTTGCCGTAAAACGATTTATAAAGTTCAGTAATTTGTTAAATTTCGAAATTGAAAGACAATAAGTCGTAAATTATTTTCCGGTCACGTGGTTTAGGAGAGCCGACGCTTTTGCTGACATCATTGTTGGAATTTTCTTCCAGATGACAACTATCCATAAAAATAAATATTCACAATGTTGTTAGCGAATCAGATTGTTTTCTATTTTTAAAAATTATTTAATTGTTTTTCTCCGGTAAAAATAAATATTTAATACCATATATACGTACATAATGAAATTTTCACTTATAGTTATAAAGATACTGTTTAATTAAATTTATTTACATCGATTATTTTAAAAAAAAAATGCATATAATTTTATAAAATCTTTAAATGAATATAATTTAAGAAAAAACTACATTTCTAATCGAGATTTTTTTTTATGTAACAATCTTCTTTCGCAGATATTAGTGACCCGGATGTTGATAGAACCAGAAAGTATCACGTGACCCTCTTAACCGAGATCACTCGAACGAAATGGTAGCTGAATGACGTCAATTATTCGTGTTTAAAAATTTTATTAGATATTTTTATTTATTGCATAACTGTTTCATATAATTTTGTCTACTCGATATACAGCTTTTACCCGCTATTTCAAAAATTGTTCGATAACTTTCAACTTCTAAAAGTTATTGAATCCATTTAATAATCGAAAACTAGATATAAAATTATAATTAAAAGCGCCCTCTGCAATTAAATGGTTTGTATTACCTTAAAAGAATTTTTCCCTAAAAACCCTGACTAATTTTAAATACTTTTTTTTTTTATTATTTTAACATAAACAAATTAACAGTTCATTACTCATATATTTTTAATTTAAGCTTTGAAAAAAAAAAATCACTGTTTTCACTTAACTGTTTATATATTCGGAAAATATTTATCAAACGGCTAAAGACAAAAATTCGAAAATTTCGTGTTATGTTCTACTAACCAAGGGTAATAAACTGGAAGTTTACTAGAACAGTCTGCTATTTTTTTAATGAACAAAATGGCGGCCGATTATTTAAAATATCGTGATTCTGTTTTGCAAAACAACATTTTTTATCCAAATAGCGACCGATATAAAAAAAAAAATGTTGTTAGAATATCCATCGAAAGACTCGACGTACTTGTTTTATATAACTTTCGAATATTTTCAATAAAAAAAAAATTCTCGACGGAATTCGAATGTATTGATTCGAAATTGCTTCGCATTCTTATTTATTTTAAACGATCGAATGACACAATTTGTTACAATTAACGGGAACAGAATCTATTTTGTTAATTCTAATGGATTAATCATTAAAAACAGACTGTTGCCAATCAGATACAATCGAGTTAAACTTTACATTTTCCTTATTTTTATGTATTTTTGTTATTTTCGCAGTTTATAATATAAATAGAAAAGCGTGTTATCGTAATCATAGATTATAAATGAGATAAAATATTACATGCACACTATATATATACAGTATATTCATTAAGTTTTAACTAATTGTTAAATTTGGATCTTTGTAACAAAGATTAAAATTTTGTTATGATTTTATGTCTTATTCGTACATATTAGCATTTTATATATATATATTTTATTTAAATAAATGCATACAACGTTTCAATATTAAGCATATTACTCAACTCACAATATTTATAATTCGGAAAGTGTCGTTAATCATTTTGTTTGATAAATATATAACTACAGTATTGGTTTTAATGTATGATAATCGCACGGTCGCTATTATTCATTAGTCTAGATTATAAGATTAAAAAAATATATATTTACGTTCGCAGAAGTATCATAAATTCTTTTAACATTTAAAATTCTAGTAGCCGTTCGATATCTATTACTCCATAGCGACTTCATTGAAAAACTTGGCTGTAAATAAAAGAAAATGTATTGCCGTCATCATTTATATGTCACTTAATTGTTATTCAAATCGTGTCAATCAAAATAAATATTTATAAGACGTTAATGCCAGAATAAAAATCGATCCAATGAAATGACCAAAATTGGTAACATTTGCCTTCGAGGAATTATTCTGAACACGATCAATACGAAAACATCTAACTTATATATATATATATACATATTGTATATCCGGTTTAACAGAATTAAATAATTTCGAGTTTGAAGCAACTTAATCATTAATTCAAAAAAAAATTTCCACATTTTATATTTATTTTAAATGGTAAAATATTTATAATTTATGTTTTATTTCGAATTTATTAAAATTTTAACAACTACAAAAATTGTTTCTTTGTAACTTCTTTTTGCAAAATTACTAAAGTTACAGTTAAGATACTAAGTACGTGAAAACAATTTCAAACAAAATAAATTATATAGTTTAATTTTATGAAAAATTTAAAATTTGAAAAAATTTGAATTTATTGCAATATTTTTTGAAAATTAAAAGCAAATTACTATACTTGCAAAACAAATATTTAAAAGTTCAATATTATATTTACTGATTATTATTAATTCCTTACTTATGATATTTCAAAATCAGTTTTAAAGCTGATTTTGAAATATCAAGAATTTCTTTTTCTTTAGTTAGTTTTTTATCAGTTTATTTTACAGATTGTAAAATAAATATATTTTATTCTTTAGATAAAATAAAAATTGATACTTTTTTTATTAATTTCTCTATTTAAAAAATAGATTTGCTTAAATTTAAAATTTTTATGAATAAAATTATTTATTGATAAAAACAATACATTCTTAACGTCTGATATATAGTCTGGAATGTTTTCTATATCCGTTTAAGAATTGGCATAGTTTGCATTAATTATTAATCTTTTTTTTTTTATTTTTAGACAAAACTTGAAATCGACGTTAAAAAAATGTAAATTCTCGTGCGCGTTAATAAATCGTTTCAGAATTTAAAGTTTTCTATGATTAGACAAAAAAAAAAATTTTAAACAATCGTCATTTCGATTTTTTTAAAAGCCGACTCTAATCAAACTAAAACATTATTAGGCCAGATTTTCCGAAGCCGAAACGATCAGGTATTAAAGGTATGCCATGGTAAATGCACATGTGGAGGAATGGATACCGAGCACGTGTCCGATTCAAAAACTGAATGCTTCCCGTCTTTCACTTCGTATAGATGACGTCATATCCTGTTTGACGTCGTGTCCCGGATGTCGGACTAGTCGAAGCGTGAGAAGGCGATCGTTTGGCAGCGAAAACCATCCCCCTTCCCCTTCGCCCCTTCAATTCCTTTACTCGACTACGTTTAATGGAATGTTTATAATCGTACGGAACCAAGAACTGTTACTTTTACGGATAAAGTGAGAAATGAGACAATACAGGTTGGCATTCGACATAATAACGTTAGTGTGGTCGGAATGTCGTGCAGAGAATTCTGTTGGGATTGTGATAAGGGAAAGAGATTCATCGTCTTTGGATACTGAATTAACGTAAGTTATGAATGTGTAAAACCATTCTGATGGAAGAAATCCTCCCTTCACGGCGCCAAACTGTTGTCGATCGACTTCGCCGCAGGATAGAACTTTACCGTCGCCACCAAGAAGATTGCAGTCCCCGCTATAACCAAACATCGCACGGTTTGTACGAACAACAGCGTCATGAGACATTGCTTTTGAAACAGCGATTCTTAGAGGCAAAAGCCAAAAAGGTACGAAAAAACGACCACAAGACTGTGAAGGACACAACCTGTGGAGATAGAAACTTATTAGTGGTAAGAATAACTTCTTTCATATCTGGATAATTGTAAATTTCAATTTTAAAAACGCAAATAACAAAATATGAATCAAATGTTTTTGAAACTTTTTATTTCACAACCAAAGCCCTAACAATTTTTTTTTAATGTTTAAAAAATGATCCAAGTATATATTATTTTAAAAATTTACTTATATTTTTTTTGATACTGTAATTTATTTTTATTTTTTTTCATATACGGTATTTATCTGTGATAAAGTTCAACTCAAATATTTTGTTTTCGTGAAAATTATTAAACTATTAGGAACTAAAATAGTACTTTTTTATTTTATTTTTAAATAATTTAAAATTACTATTCGTTTTCGCATTAGTTTTAAACATTTCAGTTTACATTTTAACTTTATAATAAGTACTGTAGACAAAAATCGAGATAAAGGAAAACGTGAAATCAAATATGAAATTTTGAAAATCGTAAAGAAAAATGTAGGACAAAAAAAAAAATGACATGATATATAATTTTATAAAAATACAATAATTGTTTTATATAAATAAAATCTTGTTTATCTGGTAAACTTTTGGATGAAATACTTTCAGTGAAAAAATATTAAATTATTAATATGTACTTGTTAAATATAAAAAATTGAATTCAAATTGCAGTTTTCATACTCTAATAAGTTTTATATTGAAAATTATAATCAGAAGTTTTGAAATTACAATAGTAATAGGGTGTGATATGGCCTATGGCTAGTAGATAATGGCATTTTCGTGTAATTTAATTTCTCTATTTAGCAATGCTATGATAATTTTGATAATGCAACATTAACATTTTTTTATTAAATTAATTTTACAAACTAACATTGATTCTTATTTGACTATCGACAAATGTTTCTTTTTATATTATTTTAAAAATATATAAATGTTTGTTTATGAAATGTTAAATATTTACTTGCTATTGTTAGAATGATGATGATTTTAATCTGTTTTAAACTTTGTGTAAAGTTAAATCAAAACTTCTGTATGTTAATATCGAAAACATTTGTTTGTAATAAACCCTTCAGCATTAATGAAACTAAGAAAGTAGTTAGTAAAGAATTCTAATAATAGTTCATTAATGCAAATTAGTTCCAAGAATAAGCCTTTGTTAAATCTTTTGCCAATATTCAGTTAAATAAAACTTTTAGTTTTATTTAATAAATAATAATTATTGGATTATTAATTATTTCAATGATTATTTAAATTAATTTTTTTTTATATGCTAAGATTCCAGTAAAAGTGAATTTTAAAATTTGCATATCTATAATGATATTTCAATAATCTGTAAATTAATTACTGATCAGGAAAATTCTATTTTATAAATATATAATGCATGAAATAAGTATATTAGATATAATAAATTATTTAAAATGTACCAACAAATGATGATGCTAGCATTTTATTTGCATTGTAAAACTTTGTACAAACAAAAAAAAACCTTAGTACTGTATATTGTTTCATTCCCATTTTAAAATATTTTATATCTTTTATTTAGTAATATGATTTAATAAATTTGCTCTTGTATACTGTTAAAATACAGTATATTTTAACTAAAGATTGCATATCATATGAGATACTTAAGTTTAATGATTTACGTATGCTTAATGAATTGAGAAAATTTATTTAGTTTTTTTCTTTTCAATTGATTTTTTAATTTTATTTCATAATGTTTTAGATTCATCAAAAAAATTTTTTTTTATCTAATGAAAGCAGACAGTGGGTATATTCAGTTTCTTCCCACTTTTTGGCACAAAGAGATCTCTAGAAAAAGAGAGATGTGATTCATCAGTTTTTAAAATAGGCATTTAATATATTTACTAGTAAGTTTATAAAATGTAATTGTTATGAAAAGATGATCAAAATCTAGAATATAACTAGAAATATTTTTATTTTATTTAATTTGCATGAATTGCACAATATTTTCATTTTTAATAAAATACTAGGAAAACCATGTTCATAAACATGTATTTCAATACTTAAAATAAAATTTATATTTTGTTTTAATATTTAGAATTTAATTTAGTTGTATCCATTTTTTTATATTCTACTGTTTTTATTACTAAATCTAATGAATTGATATTAAAAATCTTCTTTTTTTAATATCAATTTGATCTTTTCAAAATACCATAATTTCAGTTCTAAGAAATAATATCCTTGAATCAATTAAGTACATTTTCCTTTGGTCTCATTGTAACTTCAATTTATTTTTTTTCCTGAAATTCACATTTTTTCTTGTATCTAAATGCTTTCTAAAGATTTCACTCGTCTTCTGTTTAATAAATGTGCATTATATTTGTTTTTTCCATAATGCTGTGCTGTGGAAAATCTTCCTACTCTAACCCAAGTATTATGACTATGGACTACTGCTATAGAGAATTCCTAAATTTTTAACATATTTTGAAAATATGTTTTATTGAAGCCTATTATTAGGTTAAGTTTGAACTTAACAAAAACATGCTGCATTAATAAAAATATAAAATTGACATTTTATACTGATGTTTATATATAAGAAATTATGGTTGTGCATTTCTAATAATTTTTGTATACTATTAGTAATAAGAATACTATACTTTTGAGAACTGCTGCTATACTATATTAAGTTCAGATTGCTAGAACATGCAGTATATATCAACTGATTCAAGGTCTGTATATAAATAAGTGATTAGGTAAAGAACTTACAAGTTAGTCTAGCTTCACTAGTTTCTGTTATAATAGTGACAAAATAAAATGTAATTATTAATGTTAAGTGGACATTTATATCATGTAGGAACTGCATATATTGAAAAAAAATCATAAGATAGCAAAACATTAGAATTGGTAATGATTAATTCTATTATACTTGTTTGAGAATAGTAAAATATATAACTAAAATATATCTGTAACTAAATAAACAGTTTTTTTTTTTTTTTTTAATCTAATTCTCTGACTAGTTATTGTTATCAAGTCCCTATATTGATTAATAAACCTTAATGATTAATTGACTATAATATAGATTTTATTTGCTGATTATTTGATTCAAAAAAATTTCATTAAAATCTCTCTTGAACATAAAAATATTTAGCTTGAATATATATATATTGTATTTTTCCAGATATTTTTAAAATATTTTAATTTAAATTGTATTCTTCTGATGTTTTAATGTATTGTCATGTTTGAAAACAAATCACCAAATTTTATAAGTGTTTTATGAATAAGCTTTATATTAATATTTGGATATTAGATATATATTTTTAAATCTCATATTTTAGAACAGTGTTTCCCAACCAATGTGCCATGAGATATTTTGGGGTTAAAAATATATTTTAAGAATTAAAATATACTTTTATCCCCAAAATATCTTGTGCCACACTGATTGAGAAAGTGTTTTTAGAACATACTGTATAATGGTGAAAATTATTACTGGTAATTTTGATATTTTATATTTTATTATATTTATGGATCAAATGTTAAACTCTCTCATTGAATAAAGGTACAGTTGTTTTTTAAAGCAAATCACATTTTATTTAGGACCTATCAGTTTTTAGATATAAAGTTTATATATAAAATTTAAAAAAATAAATGAAATTCATGCTATAATGATAGTTCATAAAATATTAAAAATACAAAAAATATGATGTTAGAACTTTTAATATACATTTTATGCAAAGAATTGTTACTAGCTATATTTTTTAATTTATTAAACTCAATAAAATTTTTATTACATAAATTCATTCTAAAATCATTAAGAAATTAAACTTGTACCTAATTACATAAAATTTAAAATGCAAAATTCTTGATAAGGGAAATTTTATATTCATTTATTATATTTATTACTTTGGATTTATTATATATTCAAGTTAGTATAAAAAATTTATATATAGATTAGTATATGATTATATACACACTCTTTTTTCTACTATACTATTATTTGTGTAAATTTTACTTCTTTTAATAAAAATAATAAGTAAAATAGTTTTTCACTAGTCCAGAAAATTTTTACTTACTTTAATAGTAATAAATATATATTAACATTTTTCTACTATCAGCAATTTGTCTGCATCAGATTCCAAACTCAAATTTTAATACTAAGAGAACATTTTACTAAAAAGTATTTTTGTGCTTATTGCTGAAGTATTTTATACTGTTTTTTTTACTAATGTACAGTGATAAAATTTTATAATTATTCATTCCTTTTCCTTTTTTATAAAATTTATATTTCATAATTTATGAAAATATATCTTAATTTATTTATAAATTCTTTATTTCAGTATAATAAACCAAACTGTTTGATATTGAAGATATCATTACTGAAATAATTTAAAAAATATATTTCAATAATTAATATGTTAGAAAATAAGAGAACAGTTTTATTTGCATACAACCACTATATTTTTTAATGTTAGAAAATAACATTTGAGATTTATTAAAATATATCATTACAAATTTTCTAAATTAGAAGTTTTTACAAATCATCAGATTATGAGATGCACAATCACAGAATTATTAAATTTTATTAGTTTTTATGAATTACAAATAATCCATTTTAAATGCAAAATGAATAAAATCTATTTAATGCATTTTTTACATTCAAGAAGTATATTTTTATTGAAATATCTTTTTTTTTTTTTTTTTATTAATATGTAAATTTGATTTTTTATCTGAGATGTTTTTAAAAGTAAATGATATAATATTTAAATATTAATCAAATAAAATATTATAATTAATATCATATATATATATAATGAAAATATCATATTTTTATCTAATAATAAATTTTCATTAATATTATCAATAATCTATAAGCAATACACAATGTAACTTCTGTTAATAATTCGATATATAAAATATATATTCATTAGTTTTTCTTTAAAATAAAATACTTCAATTACTATTAATATCTTTTTATAAATTGTAAAAGATTTTTTTCATTACTTTATTCTTTCGATTGCCACAATTAATTTATTTTTATATGGTTTTTATCAAATTCAATAAAAAAAATTGGCATACCATATTGATGCATACAATCACAAAAATCTGATTTTAATAATAATTATTATTATTATTATTATTATTATTATTATTATTATTATGTGTAGTTGTTTATCAATGTGAATGCAGAATAACTCTGGAGCAAAGTGCTATGTCGGACAAGAGTCAAGACATAGCTACTTGAGATGTTTAATTGTGTGTTAACTAACTGTCTGTGTTAGTGCTGAGAAACTTT